>CM062849.1:30135349-30277128 GCA_031772225.1 Eubasilissa splendida | reverse complement strand
AGGGGGTGCGAACATTCATACTAACAAACGTAGCACTACTTTTTTGTTTGTTATATTGGTTGGCCTGCCCAAAAGTGGTGATCATAGATAAGATTATAGAATATATATTATGACGATATTTAAGTTTGTTTCTATTATCTATGACCATAACCGTAAATAATCCATACGTATAACGACTTTTGACGTTACTTCTTACTTTCAAATTTTATCATGTTTCGAAGACAAAAGTGCTGTGTACCTTGTTATTTGAGTATAAAATCAATATGTGACACTGGTTTCTCAGATATGAATATACTTAAAGAGTGAATTTGTAAAATATCCAACCTAGAGATGCTATTCAAATTCTCAAAATTGCACGCGGCGTACATCAACAAACGTAAGTTTTCATCTATATTCATTCCAGGATCAGGAAGTCCTTCTGAAGTCGCATTACCTTCGCAGACACTTTGAAGCCTACCACTTATAACTTTCATAAATTTTTATCTCGTATTTTTGTAGAGATGCATAATGCTATAAATAAGTTCTCAGGTATTTCACGGTAGCTATAGCCGTCTTTACATCACAAAAATTTATTTATCCGATTAATTTATCAAACTTTAAATTATATGAAATGTGGTACATTGGTAGCTTATAGCAGAATTTTTTTATCAGAATAGTTTGCATTAAAAGTCTTCACTTAATAAGCTTAGCCTAATATTAGAATAAAAAGATATATGTACTTGACATTTTGAATCCTCATTTCCCAACTTACAAATATAATTTATTTTTCAGAGATAGCACAAGGAGACATTAGCCAAGCTGAATTTTGTATTGACACTGAGTGAGTGTGGTGAGTACTAGTTCCCTTGCCTCATAGACACCCTCGGTCGACCTGTTCATTATATCACAAGATTAATTATAATGACAAGTCACACAAGACTGATGTAATTAAATTTTATAGCATTATATTTTTGCTTCCTTTTTTTTTTTTTACTATGTTTAACAACACTTAGAAATCGTGTGTGCTTTGCGTTGTTTTTTAGAGGTGGAACCAGAATTAGTGGGCAGTGAGGGAGGCAGCGAGCGCTTGGTCCTGTTATTGTGTGCACTCCACCTGTTAGGAGCTGGGAGCCTGGCTGCCAAGCAGCACCTCCTCGCCAGGACCCTGCATTCTTCTAGTTAAGAATGGTAAGCCCATTTTGTCATGATTATTTTTCAGTCATATATGTTTGTTACTGTAATTCAAATAAATATTTGTTGCTATCCATAAGACAAGTATTTTATATGTCATTGAAAATATATTACGAACACTAAGTACGTAATTATATTTGTTTTCACTATTGTTCTTCATGAATAAGTACAGATCCAGAGCCTCTGTTCCAAAAAAGCCGTCCCCGCCACTGCTAACAAAATCCTCTACCATTGCGCTATTCGTATGGTAAACTCGATGTATTTAATTGCAGTTTATGTATTTAGCTACAACTTTCCCGGAGGCAGAAAAGAATTAACCAGTGTAAGGAACATGTCTTGAGTCAGAAGCAATGGGGAATCCATGCGATTTACATATAAGCATATTGTTATATCCAACATCCAATTATTTTTCTCTAATACCTATTATCTAAAACAGATATTCATATTTTGCAGATTAAATCAAGAAGATGAAAGTCAGGTAGTCTTGTCGCCCAGATGTTAAACCGATCATGTTAAATGATGCAAAGGAGACTATGAGCCAATGTATTACTAAAGAAACAACTGTTTATACAACTAAAGTATGCAATGTAACTTAGACATGTACATTTTTTATAATTTCTTGTAAATCACTCATAATTTAATATCTATTATCCGCCCACTCCATTGCGATGAATTGTGAGGATGATGAGAGCGATGAATTAATGAATTGAGCATTGTTATTGAAGGAGACCGACAATATGTATTTATTGCTCTTCTTCAAGTTTCTAAAGTTGTGAAACATCCACCTTAAAGAATGCACCACCATCTGTTGTTGATGAAAGAAATAGGAAATTTTGAGGAATGTATAAAATATGTAAAAAAATTTCAAACATTTCTTTTGTTTTTGTACCTCAAATAACTTTTTTTAAATTTCCGGGAGTACAAAATTACAGTTTTATCAGATCGCCACATGCCTAATATATGTTATAAATTTAATATTGCTGCTCATCTTAATTATTAGTTTTAAATACAATAGAGATTCAGTAAATAATTTACAATAGATATTCAGTAAATAATTTGATTTTAAATTTAACATAAAAAATGAACATTTATACATGATGCAAAGACGTTAATCATATTTTAAATGTCGGTTAGGCTTAAATCCTTTTTCATACCCAGTCAAAAAATGGCACGTAAATTAGTTCTTAAAAATAATAAAAATAAAAATCGAGCAAGTTCATTCTTTCAGAGTAATAATTTATAATAAATTTAATGTATTCTAATGTAGAATATATTATTTTTATAGTGCAATTAAATTATCCAATCACTTTGGTACCACTTAACAAAATCTCACTTATTGTGCAGATATACTTGCTATGGAATTTGGCCATTTTTTATACATTTATGTAAAGTCATCAATAATATACTTCACATTTAAGTAATTGTTATGTTTTCAATAGGTTCGATGACAATAATTTATAATATAAGTGAATGTAATGTTTTCAGTATGGTCGGTGACTAAAATATATTATGAATAACACTGAATTTCAAATCTATCCACAAAGCGATAACCATTTTGTATTATATTAATAATTTAATATGATTATTATGCAAAGACAATTAACTATCATACGAAAAGCATTAACTATCATACAAAACCTATATAGTGTTGCAGGGATGGTCTCATATAATGTATTATTTTGTATAATCACTAAGTAAATCAATATTTTTCATTATCAATTTAATTTAACAATGTGTGCAGTACAAATTAATTGTCAGGATGATGAGATAAATATATTAATTAGCTCTTTAAGAACATTGTTAGCTAATAATATTGGTTATTGAAGAAAACTAACAATATGTATTTGTTGCTCTTCTTCAAGTTTCCAAATTTCAGAAACATCCACCTTAACCCTTACTACGCGTCATCTTTCAACAGCAACATTTTCAGTACGCGGCACCGTTTCAATAATATTTATACTTTGATTTAAATCATAAATACGAGAGTAAAAAATAATTGGTATCACTTGAGAAGATCAATAATAGATAAAGATATTTTCTGTTTACTAAAAGAAAGAGAGACATGCTTTGAATTAACAGAATATATAAACAAAAATATCTCATATTGATGGCTCACCACTCGAGCGACGTCGCCATGTTGGTCCGTTGTACAAGGTCGGAACACTGCGCCGCGCGCCTTATATTACAGACTCCTTTTCAAGTGGAACACCAATAAATCACACGCAAATGTTTATCACTAAAATAATTTTATCTTGAAGAACAGTTTAGGGGCAGAGACACTTCATTATTATTAATAATCCGAACTCTGTCTGTAAAGTTTTAAAAATGTTTTGAGGTGTGATATATTTTAAAACAAGGATATACACATAAGGACACTTTACAAGCACCACACATAAATTTTGTAAGTGACATTTTTTTTTCCTGAATTTTCGTATTGCCGCAAACATGACATCGCCTTCGGGGTTTGTTATTTTTAAGTGTTGGTGGAATGGGTTCTGGCATATGGTCGGCTAGTGTTTTGGGTAAAATTCTGTGTGGAGTATGGCTTGTTGAAGGTGTTGGATGTGGTGTATTGATAATTGGTACAGAGTATTTTTCTAAGAGCTGCCTAATTACGCTCAGCTGAAATTCAGCTAATGTTTTTTTGTTACCGGTGACAAATTTATACATATTATAGCTATTCAATAAATATAAATCAATCATGTGAAATGCTACTTTTTTGTACCATTTTACAGATTTCCTCATACATGATAAGCTACTAAGCATCATGTCAGTTTTGTCCACCGCACCCATACATTTATTGTACTCGTTTATGCACTTTGGCTTCAATATAGGCTCACCCGTTTGATAATGGTTTTTCCCACTGCATTCAAAAGATTCGTCATGTAAGGTGGTAAGAATATGCACATCTCTTCTGTCACACCATTTGAGGGCCAATAATGGACTGTTCTTCTTAGCCTCTATTTCTCCCTTTTTTAGTTTTTTAAAATCTGGCATGCCTTTCCGATTTTTTCTCACCGTCCCACACGCATTCGTTCGGTTAGTATGAAGGTATTTAAATAACGTTGGACTTGTGTACCAATTATCACACCACAAATTATGGCCTTTACCGATATAATCATTTAAGAGAGTAGTGACAACAGCTCCAGAAACTCCAATATTTTGATAATCCACTATTTCCGTCCCCTGTCCACAGTAAATTATGAAATCGACGATGTAGCCTGTCATCACGTCACATAAAACAAACATTTTGATGCCAAAACGATGTCGTTTTTTTGGAAGATATTGTTTGAATTTAAGCCGGCCTTTAAAAACAATAATACTTTCATCGATACATAAATTTTCATGTGGGACCATTGTTTCTTTAAATATTTTACGGGTATGTTCTAATAATAATCGAAGTTTAACGAGTTTATCTTGCGAAGCTAGTTCATATGGGTCAGAGAAATGTAGCATCTGTAGTAATAATTGGTACTGATCTCTCGGCATTGTTTTACCGAAAATTGGACTCACGAGTAAGGGATCAGTACTCCAGTGTTCTTCAATAGACAAATGCTTATTTCTTGTCATAAGCATTGCTGTTGCAAAAAATACATACATTTCTTGTACGGTGGTATCTTTCCATTTATGCAAACGTGATTTTGGCCCGTGTTCCTTCTTATTAAAATTAAAATAATAAAATTTATTAGTTTCCTCCACAATTTTAGACATGATCGAAAAGTTGAGGAAATGTTCGAAAAAAATTGATTCTGATGAATTTTCAGAAAAAATGTTGGTTGTTATGCCAGATTGAAAGTCATCAAATTCATAAATGACGGGAATGTGAGGTCCAGAAGTCCAAGATTGCAAATATTCTCCAACGTCTTCCTCGACAGGTTGTGCTTCGGTATATAAATCGTCACTAACTATGTCACATGGCTCTAATTCTTCTTCACTAATTTCATAATCAGAGTCTAATTCTTGAATAAGGTCACCAATTTGTTCTTCATGCAAATTTTGCCGCGCCATTTTAAAGGTTATTTTTTTTACAGTGGAAAACAATATAAAATAAAATTAAAATTTGACAAAAATGACCGCACAAAATGTAAACTCACATAAAAGTATTGGTTCCGAATTATAATTCAACTCACTATAACAACTCAGAAACACGATACAAATAAAAAAAGAGCACACCTAACACTTGCAAAAAAATGTTTAAATAGTTTGTGATAAATGAATGTTCCGTTAAACCAATGTATACTGAAAATAGTACTTCGGAGCAGAGTCCGCTTCTGACGAGTTTGCTTTCGAAACTGCGCGTGCGCACTGCTCAATCTTAATATGGCGGCAATTTTTCAAACTGATAAGGACTTGAGATCGATGGACGAGGTCCCGAAAAATGTCATTTTTGGTAACCTAACAAAATAATCTCGAGTGTATCTTGGAGATGTCGCTAAGGTGACGAAATAAGGAATTTTACTGTAAAAATTTGACAGTTCTATAACGAATACTCCCGATTTTACCGACATTCAAACGTCATATACCAAATATGATACAACCGCAGTGTGGGCCTATAGCATGGCGCGACAAATGTGATACAACCGCGTCGGGCGTGTAAAATAATGCACCACCAGATATGTTGTTGATGAAAGAAATAGGAACGAACCCAGCTATATTGAAAAATGACGTATATTGAATAAAAATTCTAAATTCACTACAATCAATTTTTCATACAAAAATGAATTAATATAATTAAGTCTCCTTAATATGTATAACAAAATTATATAAATGTATCCATTGCGTTTAATATCACATTATTTTTAATTTTACCACTATTTTTTCTGATAAAAGCATTGGGTTTAGACAATTCTAAGCCAATTGCTTAATAAAAGTTTTACGGTGACTACGCTTGTTTGTTCTCCACTCTGGATATTTTTGGACCTAAAGAATATTAGCATTTAGAGCTGCAATATCGAATAATTCGAAAAGACCATCGTCTTGTAGGCCACCACACAAATATTTCTTAGTCATTTTATCGCCCGTATCGTAATTTTGTTAAATAATAATTCACCACCTGCAGATTGTATGAATTGGTCAAACTTTGTTGCAACTTTTTTATCTTTGCATTACCACATTTTTATCTTGTCTTATAATTTATATTCCATTGTCAATTTTCTTTCCCTATTTTTCTGTTATTCTAGAATTTGCATATTTCGCATAATAAATATTTTAAAACAAGCTTGACATTTTTATTGTTTACCAAATTCCCATTTTCAACAATAGATGTAATTTTATATATTTTTGTTACAAAAATTTTAAAATTATTTCTATTGATTGAAAAACATTATTTTCGATAGAAAAACTATTTTTCTATCGAAAATAAAAAAAAACGATTTTTTAATTTTTTGGAAAATTAAACATTCAAAAAAAGAGCGGCAAAATCTGTGAATTAGTACCCACATTTGCATTAGATTGCGCCACTGTACCTTGCTGTGGTACCGTTTTTTTCGTTAGAGTTGCCAATCTAAGTATATCTCTTATCTATGATTGTAGACCATGATGATCATCTATATATTTTACGTGTCTATGGTAAAACGTGTGAAATGGCTGCCCGTCAACTTTTCTGACATCGGTACCCATTATGTTGCAAAAGAATCCGAAGCCGGCTTATAGACGGTACATTTTAAAATCAGCAAAAATTTTATTAGTTGCAGAGGCATTAGCGTTTGGTGTGACGTATGCTTTGTGGTATCGATTTAACTCTAACAGAGGTTAGTTATGCTTGGATAGTGAACGATTATATTATGCGCAGTGTAGGTAGATTATCCAACCATCTGTTCTTTTTTTTTTAGATTTGAGGTATTATTCGTTCCAGAATTACCCTTGGGCGTTAGAAGCATATTACTCCCTCGGGGAAACAGCCAATAGTGAGTACAAAGGACGTGAAACGGACCTAAAAATTTGGAAGCAGGAAGGCAAATTATAAGGATATAATATAATTCCCGATGGGACGATTGTTGGGTTCAGTTATATGGTTGACATCATTTGGTGGGCTAGGAATATTTCTGTTTAAGACTCTTACTCCAGATGAAACCACTTTCAAGGTAATTTGAACCCAATTCTATTCATCCTTTTGTTTTCCTGCTTGCATTACTAGAATAGCACAGGAAAGATTACTAGAATAGGAAAGGTTAATTCATTACTGTTGAAGGGTTCACGAGGACCTATTTAATATGCGAGCATTGGAAGGGTTACTACTATCTTTGCTTGAATTTGGTAGGCTAAGAATGTACACTGAGGAGTTTGATGTAATTCTAAAATTTAAAAAAAAAAAATGTGTCACTTTCGTAGCCATAGTAATATAATGTTTGTCATAATCATATAATATTTCCCTTCAAATTGACATTTAATCATAATTTGAATGTGTAAATTAATTGCATTGTGAATACAACAAATACATTTACATTATCTGTTTGAAAAATTACTGAAATAAAGTGTGTTAGTCATACATGAAACCAAAACTGGCAAATGTGTAGATTTTGTGGATTTTAATTGCTGTTTTGAAAAAATAAATACAATTTAAGGAGCTAAATATCTCAAACTCTTATAAATACAAGTGTTAGTAAACTCATTGTGTGGTAAATCTGGACCACATCTGTAGGTCGATATGTTGATCATCTAAATTATTGTGTTGAATTTTTCAGCCCATTATTTCAATAAAATCTTGTTGAATGGATAACAAAGTATATATTTTTAACTGTTGACTATATATAGGTAGGGGTAGGCTTTAAGGGTGTTGACTTTAGATGTCTTTTAAAAGCTGGGAATCATTTCCACAGATGGCAAAATGATTTCAAATATATGATATTGTGTATGATCATGTCTATTATGGTTTAACATGACATGTAAAGTTTCGCGTGTTTATGCTCATGGTATTTAATGGTAAATTTTTCAAAGTTGTAACTTTGTGGTTAGAAATTTTGAACAATTTTAAATTTACTTGTTAAAAATGATTTGTATATACGGAGAATATGAGGTATATAAGGTTTATTTAAAAATACTGTTAAAATTTGATTACTTAAATTAATAACACATTTTTTTCTTTAGGATTTACCTAGCCAAACAGCTTCTGGCAGAATTGAATCAATGCAGAAAAAAGAACAAATTTTAAAAGTTCTTAGAGAAGCGGCATCCGTCAAATAAGTGATTATTACGAGATATTAGTAGATTTTAAATATGGAGGAAAAAGCATTTATTGTTGATAAGTTATATAAAAGGGATGCTAAAAGGCTGGAGTTGTTGCAGCAGCAACACAAGTTGAAGGAAGAAGTCAATGCATCTAATGAACAATTGGATTTTTTCCGTACACTTTTTAAAGAAAAATCAGATGCTATCGAATTGGCTATGAGCAAATTGGATAAAATGCCTGATGGACAATTGTCTGTGCAGTTGGATAACATAACAAGGGATATGCGGGACCTCCAAAAATATCTGGCTGCGTCTAGTTTGTTCTTAAAGGATTACAATATAAAAATGTCTCAAGATATAATTCAAAACTTGCAGGTGAGGTTTGCCGACTTAGAAAATGTGCATTTTCCCAAAAAGAAATTTGGATTTCGCAGCAAAAAAGGATTGAAGAAAGGTAATGACATACTGCACTCGAGAGATGAAATCGATAGTAATAATAAAGTAGCAAGTAAAAAGAATTGGGATATAGTCACTTGTGGCTTTACAAATATTTCAAAACAACATCTATCTCTGCATGGAGAAGAAGTTTTCAAAAAAGATGTGTCTCTAAGCTATCTCTCAGATTGTGTAGTAGTTATCACAGGATCCCCAGCTACGTTGCATTTAGATAACTTAACAAACTGTGTTATTCTGTGCGGCCCTGTCAGTACGTCCATCTTCGTCGATAAATGTATCGACTGTACTATGGCTTTAGCTTGTCAACAATTGAGATTCCACTCATCTTCCAGTTGTGATGTCTATTTACACGTGACTAGTAAGGCTATCATAGAGGATTGCAACAGGATCGGAGTTGCACCCTTCAATTACACATACGATGGCCTCGAGAAAGATTTTGCTTCGGCGCCTTTGGATTTGAATATCAATAACTGGAATAAGCTGGACGACTTTAACTGGCTGGCTAGTGATGTTTCATCGCCCAATTGGAGAGTGTTGGATGAGAAATTGAGAATTCCTGCTTGGGACATCTATATCACATTATTTTTAAATAATGAATAATTTTTCATCTTCAAGCTTGAGATAAAATTTGGATTGCATAAAGACATTTTTAATACACTTGATTAATATAAATTCCTTAACAATTTAGTATTCCTATACAAAATGTGTAAATAATTCATTGCAATTTTTTTCATCGCCAATAATCTTATAATTCTAACAATATGGCTTTATTAATATAACTTATTTATATGAACATGCTGTGAAATATATATTTTAGTAGTTCTTCATATTTGTTATTTTTTTTACTTGAATTTTGTAAGTTTATTATTACATTGAACATGTTGTCAATTGATAGGTGGATCAACTAGGTAAATATTTTCCTGTTAATTTGACATATTAGATTGGTGAAGAATTATAAACTTTTATGTTTTTAATATTTAAGTAATTCATAATGGGTGTGCTATTGAAATAGTGTAGACATTTCTTACATTCTTTGTGATTTTTATAAACACAAAATATTAATCGAATAATTATTTCATTCCAACTAAAAATAATGAAGATTTTATAAAAAAATAATAAAAATTTAAAAGAACTTGTTTCACTGATAGTAAAGAAAATTTTACCTTTGATAAAACCCTACTACTATCAAATACAGTCATCGTCCATTAATCAACGGTATTTGGTTTCATCAAATGTCGTCAATAAACAAATTGTTGATTATTGAATAATGTAGATAATTTATTAAAAAAGTTGGTCTATTAAATTGAAATTTATTTAATTATAATGGATTGTGTAAGGCTTAATAGGTTAACAGCGATGTACCTTACACACATGCAAATATATATATACAAATGTAAACAACGTTCTAGGCATAATAAACACAATTTGATACTTTAGCGTTGGGTGCCATATTACGGATGGAGTTATTTATAATTATTTATTTTAATTGTAATACAAAGTAACATATGTTAAACTGACGTGCTTGTGTAACACAGACTTAGTGCTTAACCTCAAAATTATTGTGCGCGCACACATCGTGTAGAATATGGACAAAGTCTAATAGTGAGGTATGACATAATATGAGAGCGTCAGTTGATTGAATCGTCGATTAACGGAGCTTTGAATAATAAGGTATGCCTATCTATAATCTAATCTCTAGTTAATTCCTACGCATCATTTTAATTATTATATTGTCTTGTATTACAAATCTGAAATAGCCTCACGGTACAATGAAACAAGATATGCTTCTATGTTTAGAAATGTTAAAATTCTCTGAAATATTTTCAGTATATTTTTCTGCCAACTTGTATGGTTAAAATGTTTTAAAAATGATAGCTTTGGACTGACCACTTTGCCTTGGTTAATGTACCAGGTCTCATTAACTTGACATTACAAAACTCATTGTTCATCGTTCCATGTCACTGCTACCATTATCATCAATACAGCTGCGATAGTAGTGTTGACTCTGCAGGATCTATTATTATTAACAAGAGATAGGGCTGACCGAGACCCTGGCAGTTCGCAGGATGACCATGTTATTCTAAAGAAAGGCTCTTCGCAACATGCAGTAAAATAATTTTGTGTAAGTACTTTGGGCATGTCGCTCAAAGAGATATAGATAGTCTGAAGAAATTAGTGATTATTGGGAATGTATAAAGGTGAAGATCGAGGGGTCGATCTCCTAACAAGATGGACAGGCCAAGTCGTAGAAATAATCATAGCCTTGTTACACGTTACTCTAAACAAGGCCCAAGATCTCAAAGACTAGACAAGCCAGGGAGAAGCAGGTTAAAAGATCAATGCTCAGACATAAGCTCATCAACAGAGAGAGATTATTATGTATATCAATATAATGAGTTAATAAATGAATATAATACAAACATGCAAATATGTATACATAATGTAAGTTGAGTATAAAAGAATGACTATTTGAAATTTGGTACGATTAAATATAGTAAATTTATAAGATTGACGATATCACGGGCCTTGAAAATGTATGTGCTTATTTAAAGAATGTGTGACATTCTATCCTATCTGCTTAAACCCTATGTATGTATGGAGTGATGATATGTATGTATGTATACTACATCAATTAGCAATTAATATTATGTAGATTGATATTGCATAGAGGGATATTGGGGATGCAAAATTGTTAACATGTATAATACACGTATACAACATATTTTATGTCTGAATAAAATATGTGTGTATCCATGACGTCCACTATTGTTCTCATTTGGCAGATTATCACAGGCAGTTATGTAATGCCTATATGAAGTTTCAAGGCTTGTGAAATAAATGGTTTTCTTAAAATTCTGTTGCAAATAAAATCAGAAAGAAATACAGCGAGGATGTTAGATCGTCCTGGTTGATGGTTTGTTTAGTTAGCAGAGTTCAAGGAAAATTACGTAGGTATATATCTATTAAATGAAATATTCATTTAGATTAGTATTTATCTTATGAAGACTAATCTTAACCACACGATTTGAGGTATTTATTATTGTATTCTGAAAGATTAATGATTTCAGTCGATATTATATGAGTCATTCAGTTCCAATTCCTGTTTTAATGGATTCATTTTGATTAAATCTCACTAATTTCTCAGAATATTGGGAATGCTGAGGATTTACATACATGAGAATCCCACTTAATTGTGAAAATAATTTGGTTTCTCAAATTGTTGAAGCTGTTACAAATAATTTATAGACAATATGAATTACTATTAAAATTACTGACATAAGATATTAGGTTTTGTAAGTTCAGGGTTTATCAGCTTTTAAAGAATGGTATATTTATTTTCAGCTTTTTATGAAGTGTTTTTAATTGATATCCAATTATTTAAAATGAAATATGTAGGGATCAGAATTCAAATCCACCGCCATCTCGGTCGGCATCGACGCTAGCGACAGCGTTGCTGGCTGCTGCTACAGGTTTGGCTCGATTCTTCACTGCCAAGCAGTCTCTCTGGTTTCATCGCTTCACAACAGCGGTCTTGCTGGCCCACGCGTGCCGAGCGAGACCGCTGATTCACTTCATAATACATGCACACCTTCTACATCTCTGCATTTCTTCATTGTATTCATCTCATCTATCTTCATTGTTCTATCCGACTCAATAAACACCAACACGCCAATCATATTTCTTTCATTTAACCACTATCCAAACCCCCCAAAATACATTAAAGTTATCAAATAATATTTGTTTAAGAACTTTTGAGTTCTGATTGAAAGGGTCAGTGAATACAGGTACTGTTGAAGAATCAGTATTATTATATAGTTCCGATTCTTCTGTATGCATGTGATACTTAAATATTAAAGACAAACTACAATAACAAAATCCGAAACTGTTTAGGTATACTGAAGACTGATTACAAATGAGCAGGTTCTGTAAGCAACTAAAAACTATAAAAAAGGGGAAAACTGCATACCTTGTGTTAATTTTTGTAGTAGTACTACATCTCCAAATTGATTGTGAAAGGAGAAGTATAAGGGCGAAGGAATGTTGATTGAAGAAAGGTTTCTTAGCTGAGAAATATTTGAAGATGGATGTCGAAAATATGGAGGGGCTCTTTCAGATGGCAGACGGCTGGGAGATGTTTGGTAGAATAGAGAATATGGCACACAGAAGAAGAAAGAATATAGCACGCATAAGAAGTCTGTCATATATCATAGTGATCTTTACATTTTGTACAAAATACTCCAATAGATGGGCGAGACACCTGCAATGAATGCATGATTTATAAGTCCCAAGAAATGGAAATTCAAGGAGAAAATGTCTGATTGAAATACAAAAGCGTTCGCTGGGAAGACTATATATATCATCCCGGTCTAATATATTATTGAATATTGGATGGTAGGATGAGAATGCACAACAAAAAGTACCCTAAGACCTCGGCCTATAGCACGAAAAATATTACCAAGTCATTTTCAAACTATTGATGAAAACAAACTCGAATGAACTTTTCAATAATCTGGGGATAATGGACATTGTACAGATCTATGCTAAAAACCTCCTAAACTACCTTTTCAACCCTTCAACGTGACACACACACCGAGTCAAAGTCATAGTAAAGTGTGTTCTACGAGAACAAGAACGCTCATGGCAAGACCGCTGTCTAAACGTCAGGTGACAGTAGACTGCTTTATGTGAGTTTATACTCAAGTACTACTCACCAGGTGACACAAGATTAGCCTGATTGTGTGAGCGTGTGCGTGTGTGTCGCCAACTTTGAATGTTTGTCATTAATTGAATTGATCATCTTTTTCATCACATCAATAAATTTCACAGCATCACACTTTCATCTTCTTTTATTATTATTTTCAATTTTCATTACATTTAATTAACTGTAAAATGCGTATACATTTGCTCATTATTGAGTAACTATGTAAATGTTTGCCTTATGTGTTAATGATTGATCCATGTCATATGTAAAAAATAAAAATAAATACAAATTATATGTATTAATTAGAAAGATCTACATATAAATTCAATTTTATCAAAAAATATTATTGTTGCTACCGAGATTCGAACCTAAATCTCTTCCAATTCGGGGAACGTGCATTATCCGATTATGCTATACCAACACAATGGATTGACGACAAATTTTAGTTGTATCAATGTTCCAAAATTTAATAAAAAAATGAATTATTAATTTTGGCATCACCTATCGGTTTACTCAAAGGTATTTGAGATTCTGTAAAATCAAAGTAGATGGCTTTCATATAATGGAACGATAGATGTATTAATTTGAAAAATGTAACATATAGATTCGAAAATTTGTCGTCAATCCACTGTGTTGGTATAGTATAATCAAATAATGCACGTTCCCCGCATTGGAAGAGATCCAGGTTCGAATCCCGGTAGCAATAACAATATTTTTTGATAAAACTGATTTTATATATACAGGGTGGCCCAAAAAAAGTGAGAACATCTCATAACACATGAGTTATTTTAAAACATATAAAATATGAATTAAATATATTAATTAGAAAGATATACATATAAAATTTTCTCGAAAAATATTGTTGTTGCGCCACCGGGATTCGAATCTGGATCTCTTTCCAAACCGGGGAAGGTGCATTATCCAACTATGCTACAGCGACGATATTGTCACTAAAAATATCATCGCTGTAGCATAGTTGGATAATGCACCTTCCCCGGTTAGGAAAGAGATCCAGGTTCGAATCCCGGTGGCGCAACAACAATATTTTTCGATAAAATTGATTTTATATGTATATCTTTATTATATGTGTAGTTAGATACTAGGTACGTATTATTTTTAAAAATTAAATATTTAGGTACACACCTGGTAAATACTGAATTCTCAAGAATTTTACCTTTCTACAGGGATGTGAGACGTTTATGGATATTTAATAAAATATATTGTCATTATGGTAATGAATTAGAAGTATTTGTTTGGTCAGTTTTTTGTTACGCATATCTCTGAATTTACAATAATACACTCGGGCCTCTATTTTTATGCGGTTTTGAAGTAATGCGGTTTACATTTTAAGAAGCATTTTTTTTTTTAAAAACTGTTTTAGACCAATTTGACATGTTGAAAGGGTCAACGATTCGGAGAATTATGTCTGCATATGTAGTCTGCGCCAGTACAATTCAGCCGAAATCAAGTGAAACTAGGCATGTCTGGACGCGTTTCTCTCCTCCTTTGTTTTCAGAAATTATCAGTGAGCATAATGCAGAGGATAACGTCACGAATGACAATGATACCATTGGTATAACTCTTGATACCGTCGAAGAAAAAGAAAACGAAAATGAATCGGAAGAAAATGAAACTCCAGTCAGCCTCACTCGAGAAGGTCTTCAACTTTGCAGTCAATTGGCAAACCATTTCATTGAAAAATATGATAATTCTGAGCGAGTATTCTAGTTTCAACGCGAGCTTCAGAATTGCATTTCTGGATATCAGGAAATGTACAAAATATTAGCAAAGTCATCGCAAAGTTTAACTACTGATTATATTGTCAAAAAGGAAAAATTATCATGCAAAGTTGAAGCTAATTTTATTTATGAAGAATCATTATCTTCAGGACATAGATCTAATGCGCTGACTATCTCTTCCAGTGATGAAAGTGATTTCGAACCAGTTCGAAAATTATGCCGAACGTTGTCATATAGCGATGATAATTCTTAAGAAAAAAAAATGCAAAAAAGATAAACCTTTTTTTTATGAAATTTTTATACATAAATTTGGAAGGAATATGTAAAGATTATATTATTCTGAAATTTAATAAACTTTTTTTATACGTTTTCTGTGGAACGTATCTACCGCATAAAAAGAAACCTGAGTGTACGTCATTTTTTAAGGGATAGATGGTGGAGAGTTAAGATGTTTAACATGTCAATAAATAAGTATAAAATATATCTTAATTTTAATGATACCCATTTATTGTGTTCACCTCGATTTCGTTTCATATACCTAAGTGTGCGTAAAAATCATCGGGCAAATAACGTTCCGGCGGATGTGACGTTCGTAGGTATTTTTTATTGGCAAACTTTGGACACCTCTACGTGTTTGAAGTTAATCACGTGGGAGGGGTTAGTTTTAAGGGAACGGTTTGTTTTAAACAAAAAATCCGATAGCGGTTTTAGAAAGGTCAATCAAAGCAATTATCCCGCGGAACGCTCTCGGCGTTGAATAATGAACGTCCAATCGATCCGAATAAGAAATCACTGAAGCGCGTAATTGCTTTTTTAATTAGCTTTATCTATTGCAAGGTTCTATCGGCCACGGCTTTGTACGCTCGGCGTTTTTCATGTGCTTTAGTCGTGTGTAGGGATTCCATTACCGGTTTTACTGTTAACGGTAAGATCGGTAAATTAATCAAAATCTATTTTCAGTATTACTGATAATTTAAGAATCAATTACCGTAATGTCGAAAATGGCACCTCTCAATCGGTCAATCATTTATCTACCTATGGTGTCTATTATGGTGTTTAAAAAAAATCGCGGGAAATAACTAGAACATGTCCACCAACGTTTAAAAAAAAATCGTGTGACTATTATGGAATCTGAGAGCATTTTCAGCTACAGGTTTGATTTGAACGAAAGCAGATTCAGATTTGGCGACACAAGCCTTGATTTATAATGATTCCTTCCAGCTTATTTTAATGTTCAAAACTAGTGAACAATGAAAATACGATACTCTGTTTACCTAGGCAGAACTCTGTTTACCTAGGTAGAACTCTGTTTACCTAGGTAGAACTCTGTTTACCTTGGTAGAACTGTTTACGTAGATAGAACTCTGTTTACCTAGGTAGGACTCTGTTTACCGAGGTAGAACTCTGTTTACATAACAATAATGTATAGGTACTCTTGATTGTATGTAATAATTAATAACTTACTCCAAAATTCGTTGTCTTCCTCAGTTCGGAAATTTCTAATATTATTGTTAATGGACAAAATAATTTTCTAATGGAAACGAGCATGAGTATATATATCTACTACTTCAACTCTAAGGAAAAATAATAATACATTTTAAATATTATTTACATTATACATTTTTTTCTTTTGGTAAATATTAAAAAATAAAATGTTTTCTGTTTAACTCCCTGTACAAACATTTTAGATATTTTTCATACCTTATTTTTTCAAAATTTGTTGGAAAATATAGCGCGAAGTGTTTTTAAGATGAAATTGTTTTTTTATATTTTTTGTTTGAGATTATAGTCGCCTTTGTACACACAAGATCGCTAATGTAAAACAAAAGTACCTGAATATTCGTATACCTGTATACTATATTACATCGATAAGCTCTGAAAAAGTGCCCGTAGGTATACTTCAATATCATTTTTACCCCCATTTCATTTTAATATGAGAAATTTATTTTGAAATACCCTCTCTTCAATAATAGCGTAAAAATAAAAACAAGATGCTTTTTGCCACGAGTTTGGCTCCGTACTTTTGGCAACAAACTGCCTTCTTGTGGACTTCATTCCTCGGTTTTTTCTTTTGTATACATGTTTATTTTTTATTTAGTTGTAAAAATTATAATATTATATATGCAGTATGCACAAATGGTTTGCGGATTTAATACAAAATTAGGTGTTCTGCAGGGATCGGTCCTGTCTCTGTTCCTGTAGCAAGTTGACGATTTTTTGAATCGTGCAAGGTCCACGATTAAGACTTATTTAATATATTTTTTATTGTGAATGTTTTATTTCTATATCGAGTCTTAAAGGAGTCCAATTATAAAAGGACAAACGAAAATCTTTTAATAGTATCATTCTTAACTTTCTTCCATACTTAATTATTAATGAAAATTTGACTGAATGTGACGCCAAAAATTATTTTTAAATATTTATTTTTAACTCCAGGACTATTTAAAGAATGCCATCAGCCACCCGAGATGGTAAAAATACGTTAGAGACGTATTTAGGTTTGTTAAAGGCTCCAGGCGCAAAATAATTAAAGTCCTGAATTGATAGGGACATTTATAGGTAGCTAGGTATTATATATAGGTTCTAAATAATATCAGGGGAAAGTAAAAAAATACAAACTGAATTTAATAATAAATACTTCAATAACTATAAAAAAGTTCAAAGTCAGAGTGTGGTCGATATTATCTATATAGTAGTCATAACATTTGGAGCTCCCCAGTTAGTGACTCAAGCAGCACCTTTTGATAAATTCTCCAATGGAAACGGATAATTCATGTAGTCATCAACGATATGTACTGTGTGCTGTAGCATAATCGATTAATGCACGTTCTCCGGATTGGAAGAGATCCAGGTTCGAATCCCGGTAGCAACAACAATATTTTTCGATAAAATTGATTTTATATGTATATCTTTAATTTGCATTCAGAAGACATTCAGTTCAATATGATTCTTATACGGCCTGCTAGCATTGCCATGAAGTTGTACAAAAATGATTCGTAATTTTTCTAAATAACTCACGGCTAGAAAAAAAATCTAACCATATGTTACGCTAATCCAGGTAATAACGGCTAGAATTTTATAGGGTCTTTTCATAAAATAATGCACAGTTTTATTTTTGCATATATGCAGTGCACGCCCTTGTCAACGGTGATGATAATGATCTTGAAACACGACCACGGCCAGTCTGTCAACAGTGAAATGATCAGGATGTGGAACAAAATCTTCAGTTTTATTTTTGAATGTCTGTTTTATTCTATGTTTGTTAAATCGATACGGCGATCTATATAAAATACAATATGAAATCTATTAAAATTACGAGATTTAGTTAAATTGGAGGACTCGTCGAGGGGCATACTTTATTTCAAAAACGTTCATTATAATTTCAATAAATTTTAAATCACCGTACTGCGATAACAATAAAACTAATACTGAATTTGCACCGAAACCAAATGTTTTATATAAGAATTAAATATATTAATTAGAAAGATATACATATAAAATCAATTATATCAAAAAATATTGTTGTTGCGCCACCGGGATTCGAACACGGATCTCTTTCCAAACCGGAGAAGGTGAATTATCCAACTATGCTACAGCGACGATAATTTTAGCGACAAATTTAATTAGATATTAATAAGATATTAATCGTTACATTATTTGAAAGAGCCATCAACTTCACAATAAGAATGTGTTCTAACAAACGTTATATGTTTCTAGGGTGAAATTTGTTCTGTAGTTAAAAATACATTATTTATCAGTGGATGGATCAGTATTTGAACGACATTTAAAAATATACGCAGCAGTGAAACCTCTTTCAAAACTAACGATTTATCAATGCCGTAATGCTTTAATCCCCCGCCACATAAATCGCCGATATATTAACTTATTTACAGTCCAAGTGTTCCGCCATCGGAATACTTATGAGCTTCCCGATAGCTACGCCCGACTTGAATTATTTCCTTCGCAGCCTTCAAGGTTGACGTGGTCATATATATATTTCCTAAGTACGCTTTGTATGAAAAACTAAACGCGTTACGTGTATCAGAGACATGTATGAATGCTAACTCACCCCCGCATAGATATGTTTTTCTGGTTCGGAAATAATATTCACAAATTCAGTTAAATAAATAAAATAAAAATATAAATCTCCCTGACGGAGAATCTAAGTGACAATAACTGACAAGTGGGAATACTAGCAGCTGCACCGCTCGAATCTTAAGCTCTTTAATAATATTAGCTTGTTACGATGTTTATCAGGAGTAACTATTTTTGAAATAAAATAAATATTAGTATTACAATTTGACGGTAGGGGCTGGTTGTGTGATAACTTTTTACTATGATAAAATAAAATACTAAAGTATTTTTTTTTTGTAAAAACGCGTTGTTTGATCGTTAGTAAAACATCGCAATTGTTAACTAATTTTACTCTGAAATAACGGATGGTAAAAACCGAAAATCGTTGATAAAGTCATCTGTCACATTGATACTTTGAAAGTTGCAGAATACGACAATGATCTCGTTGTTTAATATACATTAGCACATAATCCGAAAAAAATCACCAGCAATGTGAAAGATCTGATGACAAACGCAGAGGCGAGTAAAGTCATAGATAAAGCATATTTCAGGGCGAGATTTCTTATCTACGCTTTGACAATAGTATATTTGACAAACCAACAACCCGCAAATGTTTTTTTACCACAGACGATAGTAAAAAGTGACTATAGTAAAAACTCAAAACCGGCTCTAAAAATCTATAAAATTTGATATAAATAATGTAAATAACAGACTTTTATACTTGCATGACAATTTGATATCACAGTTTATTAGGAATTTTGTTAAGTTGGTAGTACGCTAGCTTAGCGGGTGAGAGGTACCGGGATCGATACTCGGCGCCTACAAAATCCATTCGATTTCAAAAAGGTTTTTGAAGAAACTGGTACCGATCCCGTGCCGGAAAATAAAACACAAACTAAATGTGAGAGTATTATTGTTATTGTTATACATAAATTGTCTTAAATAGTTAACTTCTTAATGCCAGCCTCACTGGGCCATGTCCGTACTGAGGCAGACATTTTTATATGTAGATGCTAGTTAATAAAGTAATAATTACATATAATCTTAAAAATGCACAATTTAAATAACTCAATAAATTAATTAAAACAGAAAATACGAGTAAGTACGATATAATTTTTATATATATATACATATTTACATGTTTAATTTAAGGTTTCCGCGAGCACTAGTATGATGTGCAACTGGCGTCACTTCTGGGTTATATCGCGCTCTTGAGAAAACCTAGGCCGACGTTTCGGCAATGTAACACGTCCCATTGTCAAGGCAAGGCGGCCAATCAAACGTGGGAGATTTACATCTTCTGTGAAAAGATAAGGTTGTACCGTAATTTTTGAGGCAACGGCGACTTGACAATGGCACGAGTTTTTTTCCTGCGAATTTCTTTGTTTCTGGAGTTTTTGGTATTTTCACAACAACCCCAGGAGTTCTTGTGATAGCCATGTGATCAGTAGCCATTCGGCAGGCCGGCTTCTGAGCGCCACTCTTATCGCTGCCGCCTTCCGGATTCCATCTCCAGGAAACGCTCCTCTGTATAGACTTTTTGTTGTATGAATATTGTAATCTATAAATGTGCTCAATATTAAACTTGTTTCATCTTTCGTTTTTAAAGTTGCTCTTATCACACACGTATTCAACACACATTGAATACGTGAGCGATGAGTGATTTATATGGGGCACACATAAGAACATACCCGCACAATTATAACTCGTAATAACATAATCTTTTCATAACTTAACTACATTTAAATATTTAAATATGTCCAAGAATACACAATTACTAAATTTTCACCTACAAAGGCACTGTTATTAAAGAAATAATAGAAATCTCATAGAGACGAAGCTATTTTTTATTAATGGAAAAATATGAAAGTATGGGTAATTACAGAGCTTACGTGATCAATTAATATAAATATAACGTTTTTGAGACACATTTTACTAGTTTATCAGCTGAATAAATATGTTGTCGTGTTTTCCTGCCATAAACCGGAGCAGAATACAGACACTGCTGATGTGAATTTCTTAATACATTCTTCAATCAGGCGGATTAACAGAAACGGGACCCTAGGCAATACTGTGAGTCCAGACCCTTCGATAAATATTTTGCTTGTTTATACAGGATCGGACCAAGTCTAATAAGCGCCCTCGTGCAAATATAGTTATGCGCCCTTAAGTTATAAGAGTGTAGTCTTCTGTGATGGTCCACTGGAAGGAGTCTGGAGAAGCGGCAGTCCCTCGGGATACACCGTGAATTTAAAAAAACTTACGACAGGTCTGTGCTCCCCTGACACATCTAATTTTTTAATAGGATTACTCCACCAAAGTAGTAAAAAGGTGGCTCTCTGGGCTATTTTATAATACTAGAATATTTTTTATTTTCTCAAAAATTAAATAAAAACATGGCGCCTTTAAGTGCTTGGCGACGTTGTATGTTAGTTTGGTGTTGCTTCGAAATATTATGTCACCCTGTGTCCGCTTTATCAAACCTTTTAAGAGTTAGATACAACTAGTTATTAATAGTAAGGATTGCTATGTTTTTTTTACGTGTACGTAATAGTATTAAGGAGAACACATTCTTATTGTGAAATTCTCTGTGATACTACTATACTAATTTAATGTATTAATTATAAATATATACATATAAAATCAATTTTATCGAAAAATATTGTTGCTACCGGGATCATCTCTTTCAATTCGGGGAACAAGCATTATCCGATTATGCTACAGCACACAGAACATTGACGACAAGTTTTCGAACCTATATGTTACACTTTTAAAATTGATACATCTATCGTTCCATTATTTGAAAGTCATCTGCTTTATTTTTACGGAATCTCAAATACCTTTAAGTAATCCGATAGAAGACTCAAAATTAACAATTCATTTTTATTGAATTTTGGACACATCGATATATTGTTAAGGAGAATACATTCTTATTGTGAAGTTGTAATTATTTAGATAAAACTAAAAGTAAAACCTTTATACGACTAAATACCACTCAGCTATGTCAATAACATAATCAGAGAAAAATAATGAAAAGCTTCTAAAATGTTCTTTGAAACCGTATACGATGCGATAAATTTTTTAAATAGACATGGAAGAAGTTACGAGCTTACTCAAATGCTATCGGGACATGGTTTCTTCAAAAGCTTTCTATTTAAATTTAAGAGAAGCTTGCCCATGCGATATCGAAAAGGAGCAAACCTTATGCATGAGTGCAATATCCATTCGCATAACAGGTAGAAGATTGAAAAACTCTGCAACCATCACAGTGTTGACCCCTCTGTACCAAAGGATGTGTTGAAATGTGAAAGAGCTGCGGATGACAATGTTAAATATCTAAAAGCAATTGTAATTGAAGCGAAAAATATAAACAACGCCAATAAGCCAGTAATGTTATAGCGATATATTTTATTATGTTTACTTAGATTGTTTTTATGATTATGCTTACTTACCATATATTGTTTTATGATTATGTTTAACTTAGATTGTTTTTATGATTATGCTTATTTACCATATATTGTTTTATGATTATGTTTACTTAGATTGTTTTTATGATTATGCTTACTTACCATATATTGTTTTATAATTATGTTTACTTAGATTGTTTTTATGATTATGTTTACTTACCATATATTGTTTTATAATTATGTTTACTTAGATTGTTTTTATGATTATGCTTACTTAACATATATTGTTTTATGATTATGTTTACTTAGATTGTTTTTATGATTATGTTTACTTACCATATATTGTTTTATGATTATGTTTACTTAAATTGTCTTTATGATTATGCTTACTTACCGTATATTGTTTTATGATTATATTTACTTAAATTGTCTTTATGATTATGCTTACTTACCGTATATACTTTTATTTTTACTTACCATATATTACCATATTACTTACCATATATACTTAAATTGTTTCTATGATTATGCGTACTTACCATATATTGTTTTATGATTTTGTTTACTAAGACTGTTTGTATGATTATGCTTACTTACCATATATTGTTTTATGATTATGTTTACTTAAATTGTTATTATGAATACTGGTTTATATTTGTTTAAAAGTACTTGTTCAAAAAAGCAAAGAAAAAATAAACGCAACTAAAAAAATTATTTATCAGAACATAGGTTTGTGATATTTTAAATACAAATAAAATGTATTAATCTTTCTAATTAATACGTTTAATTTGTATGTACATAATATCATTATGTAATTCATATAATTACATATTATAAATTACATATTTTACATTGTGCGGAAGAATTCAAAAACCTTGATAAATAAAAGCATTCACTATGCCGGTTCTTCTGATGGATATTTCCTGGTTTAGGGTTAACGAGGCAAAGTGTTATCGCGAGCAGTCCAAACGCTGCATAGTGCATACTGCGTAGTCGTGTTAATTACAGTTCTGGCTGAAGTGGTGTCGGGAATAAGCCTGTAGAGATTGCAAGCAAGACGTTCTCTTTTTCGAGACTAAATAGTCTCATCAGGGGCTCCGAACCACAGTGAATGCGAAGTAAAGGAAAAGTTGTTAGTATCTTTGACTGTAAAAGAGTCAAAGTCGGAAGCACTGGAGCACTTGTAGAAGTAATATGCGATTTGGCAGCGTGTAGAGAGCTCGAGAGTATCGCAGAGAATTTGAGAAATCGGTGACTGCCAAATTCGATAATTGGGTGATTCGCACAGGGGCAATACAAATGATATTGATATAATAAAAATAATTCGTCATCAAATAACAGGAAATTGATGCCTTTAAAAAACATAAATTTATTTAAAAAAATCAAAGAAAGTGCAATACATAACTAAAAAATTTAAACATTTGATCTCCCGTTTATAAATTTCATAGTTAAAAAATATCTACTTAATTTTCACGATCAACGATTTTTAACACTAGTAATATAATAATTGTATTATTCATAATTAAAAATCATGTAAGGCATATTTTATTTTTTGTAAATCTTACGAGGCACGACATTTTATTTTATTTTGCTACCTTGAAAATACTTTGATTCCTTAGTACATACTACAGACATAATTATTCTGTCAATCATATTCTGAGCACCGTTCTAGTATTGCTAAAGTAATTTAATATTTTTAAGATCACATTTGTGAAGTTGTATTTTTAGAACATAGTTCTGTAGAATTTTTAATTAAATTTAAAAAGTCAAATTATAATAAATATTATTATTGAGTTCTGCTAGTTTGCGCAAGCATTATTATATTATACTAAACTCAATTACAATACATAAAATAATTTTTAATACGAATTAAATTAATCAACTTGAAAGATGTACAGAAAAAATTCATTTATTGAAAAAATATTTAGTTGCTACTGGGATTCGAACCTGGACCTTTTCCTATCCGAGGAAAACGCGTCATCATTTTCACTATAACAATCGAATACGTTTTGGACAATTTCTGTAATATTTTCAATTGATACATCTATTATTCCATTTTTAAAAGCAACCATCTATATATTGTGTATATATTATATTTATAGTGTTTAAACTTTCGTTCCAATTGAGTCATGGTTAAAAAAAGACGCGGAGCTATTTGATTGCGTAAGTGGTACTAAAGTGATCACGTGGTTGACACCAAACTGAAAATATCAAAATAAGGAATTCGCGTTTGTTCATGTCTATATATTTGGTGTTCTGTGGTAGCAACTGAATATTTTTTCTGTATATGCTTCAAGTTGATTAATTTTTTCTCTATATGTAATAAAATAGAGATGCGTACACGGAATACACGTCACATCAATATTCTTACTATTTTCAAACTAAGCTAAACGCTTGTACTATGAAAATAGGACTAACTTGCTGGAATGAGGCGCAAACCCCCGACCACTAGGCCAGCGTTTTAACCACTACACGAACAAGCAACTTTAATTTGTATTAAAAGTGAATATTTATATAAAAACTGTAAATTTCTTTAATTTTTATCGTCTTTGGTTATTTATTGATTCTTTTACTATTTTTCAAAACTACACCACATTTTTAACATAATTTTTAGTTAATAGCCCTAAAATACATATTTATAAAAATGTTTTAATCGTTTTGAATCTATTTTCGGTACAATAACAGTTGAATTGTATGATGTGAGCAGGCTAACAAAATCTATAGTTAGTATACTATCTTGGAAGTTGTCTGGAAAATGTAGTTACCTTACCTGAGACTTGAAGACTGATTGTGTACTTACAGATAAAGATCCAAAACTCATTCTTTACTGCCGCGGACGTTGTGCGGTATTTCAACGAATGACACAATTTTTTGAAGTCTTACAATAGCCGTATTAGAATGTAGGTTGCACTTCCCGGTAGAACCTTCACAATCACCTAACCCTTAGCACACGAGTGGCTGTGACTGATGTATTTTTTTGCAGTGATATTATAATTAAAACAAATTAAATGTATCAATTGGAAAGATATACAGATAAAATCAATTTATTGAAAAAATAGTTTTGTTACCACCGGGATTCGAATCAGGTACTTTTTCTATCCGGGTAAATGCGCTGATCATTACACCATATCAACTTCACAATAATAATGCGTTCTTCTTAAAAATCAAGATATTTTAACTAGTGTGATATTTTATTCGTAAACGTTGAACGTCTAAAATAAATGAATAGGTTTGTTTAATTCGGAAGTATGTTAATATGTTGAGAAATATATCATAAATATTACCAATAAGATGCAGAATACAGATTTAACTATTTCAATACATATATTATACAGCAGTGCCATGCAGTAGGTATACATTTAGGTTATGCTATATATTACCAATAATATTATAGAATCATATATAATATATGTACTATATGTTGTAGATAGTATTTTCAACGTAAAATAATACCTTCTTACCCATATGAAAATCAATATATAAAATGTATGGACGTTTTTTAGAACACTTTATGATTGCAAATGATTATTTTAATTAGGATAACACATTCTTATTGTGAAGTTGTAATTATTCAGAACAGACGGTCTGTGATATTTTAAATATGAATTAAATGTGGCGTCTGCTATCAGATTACTCAATGGTATTTGAGATTCTGTAAAAATAAGGTAGATGGCTCTTTCAAATAATGGAACGATTAAATGTATTAATATCAAAAAGGTAACATATAGGTTCGAAAATTTGTCGCTAAAAATATTGTCGCTGTTGCATAGTTGGATAATGCACCTTCCCCGGTTAGGAAAGAGATCCAGTTTCGAATCCCGGTGGCGCAACAACAATATTTTTCTATAAAATTGATTTTATATGTATGTCTTTCTAATTAATGTATTTGATTCTTTTAATGTTTGAAAATCCTTCACGTAATAAAAAAAGCAAAATATTATTTTTATTGAAGGTTATCGTAGGCAATAAATAGTTCTACCGGTTTACTTTTTGTTTTTCCCAAATCAAAAACAAATCCATGATGCATCTCGAGCGTAAAGAACAATTACGAAAACAACACGTTAACAATAGTAACATTGTAAAATTCGCGAATTAGTAAAATAGGAAGTAGATATGATGATTTGCACGCCAAGCTGAAATACTTTCAAATGTTATTCTGTTAAAAAACAGCATAAGTATGGACTCCATGCAAAACGGATCAGCCGAAAGGAATTTTAAATTCAATAGGGAGCTAATTGTATGGCTTGAGTAGAACGATAGCTTAAAAATAGAAGATTATAATTTTATTAGGACAAAATGTAGCATAAGACAGCGCTACGGCTGCAGCAGCGGGATAGCTGTGGTAGTTTTTAAAACTAAGCAATTCAAGATTCTACTGGTATACGGCTGGCACTAGCGTAATTATAATAAATCGTCTGTTTATATCATAGGAATTATTTAATTTATATTTGTTTTCCAGAATTTTCAGTAATGCACAGCTTTTTTAAATTGAAATTCTAAGAATTTGTTATCATACACCATTGATTATATGATGCAACGTTTATCTGCTTAGCATAAAATAATCATTATATAATTATAATACGCCCGTACTTATTTCGTGTCAGTCTCGCTAAACCCACCCTTAAATAGCTAATCATTAATACACGTAGTCAAGTGGAGGTATGGAGGCCATATAAAAAACTAAGGATGCCTTATGAGTACAGAAGATACCGCAACTTCACTGTGAGCTACGTCATTAATTTATCGGTTAAAGAGCCTTTGACATCCCCTACCCTCAAAGAAAAGACTGAGTTAAATTTTTTATTCGTCAAAAATAAACAGAGCGCAATAAAAATACGTTTTTTTATATTTTTTAGAACAGTTAAATATAGGCCAATAAGCTTACCATGAAAAAATATAGTGAGTGTAAATTCGTTCGTATATAGAAATACATATGCGATATTTGGATTAGTTCTATCCAGAAGATGCTGATGTAAGAAGGACATTCGATCTGCCAGGCAGATGATGTGTAAAATAATAGGGTATGGTCAAAGAATCGTTAATATTTATCATTATATATAAAATGGATTAAACAATCAGACAAAGAAATGTTAAACGGAGTAATAACGAGGGGCATTAGAAATATAAAAAAACACTTGAATGATCATTAAACAATAACCTTCCTCGACACAGAAATATCCTAGTGAGGGGGCACTATCTTTAATAACTGTAAAAATATATTATAAAACGAAGAATAAAAATATATAGGTACAGAATTAATGTTTTCATAGATATGAGTATATATAAGTTATAAAAACTCTTCTCTTTGTCTCTGCAATGTGGAAGTAAAAATGTAAATGACGTGTATGCATACTGTGGACATGATGCTTGAATCTGGACGAGGGTTTACGTAGGTCAATCTTTCTTAATTTTATTGAAGTTATAATTACATTTAAATAGAAATTTAATGTATTAATTATAAATATATACATATAAAATAAATTTTGCCGAAAAATATTGTTTTTGCGCTACCGGGATTCGAACCTGGATCTCTATTTCCAATCCGGAGAAGTACACTACCAATTATGTTATAGCGCCAGTATTTTTCATGACAAATTTTCGAACTTATATGTTACACTTTTTCAAATTAATACACCTGTAATAATCATTAATACATATAAAAACAATATTATTCGACAAAATTGATTTTATATGTATATATTTATAATTAATACATTAAATTAGTATTTAAAACATCAAAGACCTATGTATATAATTACAACTTCACAATAAGAATGTGTTCTCCTTAATAATAATTACATTTATTAGAAAAAAATCAAATTACTAGTTTGTTTTCAACACAGCTAAAATAAAGAATTATATAAAAAATAGAATAATTAAACGGTTTTATAAAATTTTTATAAAAAATATTCTATTTTTATTTTTATTGTGAATCGTATGGTACTAAAGATGTCCTTGTGTAAATAATGATCTCTAGAACGAATTCTGTTGCCAACTAGTCTCATATTTCTTTTTCACTAGTTTGATATTGTGCTTTTTTTTTAAAGTTGTTCCTTTATGTGTTTTCTAAGAGAGAAAGTAAAAAACGTAAATTGTAAATGACTCCCGAGCGCCGAATCAGTAATATGTAATACCGAGAATGAAATCATATCACTTCCCAATCAGAAATTCCTCTTCTATCGTGTATTTACTCTCATACGTATTGAATCAAAAATCGTCGGTGAATAGATTTTATGAAATGTGGACAAAATTAGTAATACTAGTGTCAGGATTCAATTAAAGTAGTTATTGACCCGGTGTCAGCGGTTCTCCGCTTCGTGACCTGCCGGGCCACGGGATCAGGCCGGAAAGATTATTTCAATATTTCAATTTTGAAATTTTATCATTTCAAAGGCTTTTCATATTGAATGTGAGAATTCCCACAGTGATAAGTGGGAAAGCGGTTTATGGGGAAGGAGCGAGGTTTAGGCGGCGGGGCTGAGTGAGGTCGAGGGATGGGGGAGCGACTGCGAGGGGAGGATACGGTCTTTGCATACTAATACAGATCAGGAAGAGGCGCGAGAGAGATGTTCGCAGCTTTTATTTCATCAACTCAGGTTGACTTGTAAAGATGCATGGAGTATTTACCAGAATTTATCTAGTCTTCGTTGTGTTTTAAGGTTATTTTTAAACTGGCCCATTTCCCTGTTACGTTTCGAGTTAGATCAAATGAAACTGGCGGATTTGCGCGCTTTTTATCAAATAAAATATAAAAAAGTCAGAGAAAAAAATTTACATTATATTTTTTTCGCGGATGGAACGAAACGAATGATTGGACGATATTAGAAAATCAAAGAGAGATAGTGGGCGGTGGACAGGTCTAGGGGATTATTCTGTCCCGGTAAAAGTTCCTTTTCCTTTTCAGATTGTTTGTGGAACAAATGAAGCGGACAGTTTAGCCCAATCAAATAGAAGCCTCTTTAATTGGAAGCCTCCTTTACAACACGCTCTTACCCCGGAAAGGGGTTTATACCTTTATAGACCCTTTCTGTAATTGCAACATTCTTTAATAATCAACAAAATTCACGACAAACTTGGTGAAATACGTCCTGAGCCGAATTTCTGCTAAAGTGTAAATAATGGGGTGGGCGCCCAGCCAATCAAAAACACGTTTGGAGAATTATTTAGCGCAACGGGAAAGCGACCTTGACCTATTTCTAGAATTTGTTTAAAAAATGATTCACGTTTAAAGGATACATTTAAGTATTTATTGAACCAAATTCATAGTGGTACTAAATTATTATGGAGAGTTATTCGTCGCAACCACTGTATATGTATAATCCTGACGCGCTTAATCCTATTTTGATATCGGGATTATATCGCGTCGGCACACTTTTCCGAACATCAACGTAACGCAATCAATCAATGTTATCGATGTGCTGTTTTGTCAGCTGTATTGATATGGCCACTGCATAAGCAAGCAATTAACTAGTTTATATTAATTATATTATAAATTTCACATTGCAATTACCTCCCTCACATATTATGTACCTACCTAATTATTTTTAACACAATATTCAATTTATTAATCACAGTGAAATGTTAACGTTTGATAATATACACAGAATTATTATGATAGCAAAGTTTCAACGAATTATTAAATGAGATTCTCGTATTGAGAGTTTATGAATAAGTATTGGCAATATCTTAACAGTTACTATCCTATGGATGTTAATATAGATTCTTTACTATAGATATATCACCTTAAAGATCGAAACTACTCGATTTTGAATTTTGTAGAAACATATTCGCTAGTTAGTTCCCCTTAGTTTGGCAAATTAAGTTGAGTTTAGCAAACACGGGTTGAACTTAATTATGTGACCAAACAACCAACACTCTGAAAAGTTCATGTTTAACTATTCGTGTGTATGCTTAGGTAACTGATTTCAAAAATGGCATCAGATTTTATCTATCACCGCTAGTTTTTGAGATAGATATGTTACATTAATCTTTTACATTAATTGTAAAACAGGATCTTTTTTTCTTCATATTAGTATTGACATACATATAGTGCGTCGTGTGAGCCGTGTCTCGGTCAGATGAGACATGAGATACGGCTCGTAATCCTCGCACCTCCGCAAGTCTCGATCTTGGGTCGTCCTTATAGTTGACTAGGGTCTCTATAGTCAGATACGATGCGTCCGTCCACCGTTGTGGCTTTTCCAAGTCCTCTTTGTCCTAAAGCTGTGCCCTAAATAATTTCCTCTATCATATTGACGCATAAAGTGACAGGAAAATTGATTAAAAAAATACATTATTAAGTTCACTATGATTCTATTACGAATTGTATTTTAAGATGGAAGATAATGTAAATATATATTACAAATAATTACCTGACTTATTTATCTAAGAACGCCACACTCTTTTGTCTGTACGTACCTATCGTAATTGATTAATTATCTTTCGTACATATTTTAATGCATGCTGTACGATTTTTTAATCTTTTAACAGGGTCGTCCTCTAATATCTGGTTTAATTGATCGCGATAGGTCTGTGAGTGGTCTCCGTTCTTTGACATCTTCTCCACACTCATATTTGTTCTATATGAACGAATTAATTATTTTCTTAATTCTCTTTTTCCTTAATTCTATTATTATAACTATTAGATTATCCCATAAATAATGCGGTTTTTTCAATTACATGAACTAAAAGTCGTTACGGAACGGGATAAAACTATAAAAGCAGGTAGTAACTTATTTTTAGTGCAAGTTTTGAAGAGTGCAGTTCGATTTTAATAGTTATTTTTATCAAAACTATAATGGAAGTGACAGCAGCATATTCTGCATAATATTTTGCTTTGTAAGTTCAATAAAGGCACCAGCGTAACGAAAAGTACGGGGAAAATTAATGCAGTATATGGGGATCGAACACAATCCAACCTCATTTTTACTTATATATATATTTTTTTTTTAAGAGAACAGATTCTAATTGTGAAGTTGTAATTATTCAGAACAGACGGTCTGTGATATTTTAAATATGAATTAAATATATTATATAATATATCTGTCAAATAATGGAACGATTAAATGTATTAATATCAGAAAGGTAACATATAGGTTCGAAAATTGTCGCTAAAAATATTGTCGTTGTAGCATAGTTGGATAATGCACCTTCCCCGGTTAGGAAAGAAATCGAGGTTCGAATCCCGGTGGCGCAACAACAATATTTTTCGATAAAATTGATTTTATATGTATATCTTTCTAATTAATATATTTAATTCATATTTTTATATATTATATAGTTACCAATAAATAAATGGTGGTTCGAACTACATCCTAGAAGACGAACCTCATCGTAGAGTTCGACGAGGACGTCCTGTGAACTCTGGTGGAACAAAATCCCATTGTGACTATTGAAAAACTAGCAAAGAAGCTTGGATTTGGTCATTCACTCATTCATCGACACCTGCGTGCCATCGGAAAAAGTCACCAAGTTGGGTCAATGCGTTTCTCACAAACTTTCAGAGTCTAATCGCGTGCAGAGAGAATGTGGGCTCTTCTTTGATGTCACGTCTCAGGAATGGACCTTTTTTGGAAACGATGCCCTCACCCACCACATTCACCGGATATTGCTCCATCTGATTATCATTTATTCCGTAGTCTTCAAAATCATTTGGCCGGAAAAATATGAATTCTGTAGACGAGGTCAGAACAGTACTGGAGGAGTATTTTTCGTCACGGACAAGTGAATTTTTAAAAAGGGGCCTCACAAGTCTACCAAAAAGATAGCAAAGTATTGTAAAAATAAAGGAAAGTATATTTTATATTAAAAAAGAACTTTGTTTATTTTAATTTTGAAAAATAAAAAAACGTCACTATTTATGGGATGACCCAATACATTTGCTCAATTTTCAGTCTTTCGTAGATAGATTGTCGATCATGCGCCTGAGCGACCATATCTTTTGGCAGTTCTAGCTTCACATTCACTCATTAGAGTTGACATAGGACTCTATTACGAATGCAAGTCTTGCGAAAAGTAACCTCATTAAATTCAATAAGCTGTCGTAGATACATAAATAAAATAAATAGGGGTGTTATATAATATCTATACACAAAAGGTTGTGATAAAATTAGATTAAAATCACTCTAGCTGTGTGTATATAACATGTATCTTATACATATAACATAAAAGGATCGGTTATATTGGTGCGAGGAATACTGTGAATTGGTGAGTAATATTATATTGTTTTGGGGGCGAGGGTCGTGTATGCCCAGGTTACTGTATTGCTAGCGGACCAGTAAGGTAGGCAGGGTAGTCAGAGGATAGGGTGGAAAATATTAGACTGGTTAAGGAGTAACCACGTCAGCTTTTACAATTATTTACATAATAATGGAATAGTTATTTATATCTTTTAAGGAGATCACATTATTATTGTGAAGTTGTAGTTTTTCTGGAACATAGTTCTGTGGTATTTTAATGTAAATTAAATGTATCGATTGGAAAGATACACTGAAAAAATCAATTTAATTTAAAATGAATAAATCAAAAATATTTTGATTGCTACAGGGATTCGAACCAGGATCTTTTCCTATCTGGGGAAATGCGTTACAATTACGCCACATTAACCGTGTAAATTTTCGAACCTATACGCTGCAGATCTTTTAAATTGAGACATCTGTTATTCCATTTTTAAAAAGCTATCACCTTTTTATTGTGACTAATCTCAAATACCTTTGAGTAATTTACACTGGAGACGCCAGAGATTAAATCAATTCATTATTATATTATATTAAATAAAATAATAATAACTTTGTATGAAACCATGAAATTTATTATACGTCAACCGGTTTCGTTTATCTCAAGCTTCATCAGGACGTATTTAAAACTGAACATAAATACAAAAAGATTGCACTTATATATACATAAAGAGGGAGATAGAATATAAAATAACATGTGAAAGAGAGAGACAGAATACATATATAGTTAAATAGAACATCATGGGAGACAGAATATAAAATTATATGTGAAAGAGAGAGACAGAATACATATACAGATAAACAGATCATTAAGGGATGTAAAATGCAGTGTTGATGGTTATTAAATTTATTTTAAAGAAAACATACCTAATATGGGGCTAATAGATAAATTAATTTGGTTATTAAGAATTGGCGTACCACTATTTAGTGCCATTTTTATTTCAAGGGCTTCTAAATTGTCCAACCGGAGGCCAAACCCGTTTCTATGGAGGATATTGACCTCTGTGGTATTAAAATAATGGTCTTTTTCAATAATATGGTTGGAAAATTCTGAGAAACCATTACTGTTTAAACATTTAAGATGTTCTTTGACACGAATATTGACATTACGACCAGTTTTGCTCATATAGAATGAATACCCGAGTGGCTTAATTTATTACCGTTATCTTTTGAGTTTATTAAAATTTTTCCAAAATTGTTGTTTGTGTAGAGCGCTGGCCTAATATTTGAAGGAAGATTATTCACGCAAAGGGAAGAAAAAATATTAATATATAGAACTCTACGCCATTGGTAACTTACGTAATTATTTATGTTTTTACCGGGAGGGCCAGTGAACAAGAAATTATTAGTAGCTATCTGTTTAAGCATTTTATTGAGAATTATATTAATGAGGTTGCAGTTTTTCAGAACAAATGCGGTATTTTAATATAAATTAAATGTATCAATTAGAAAGATATACAGAAAAAAAAAATTATCGAAATTTTTTTTTGGTTGATATCGGGATTCAAATCAGATATGAAAAGATCCTGGCTCTCGAATCCAGGTAGCGACTAAAATATTTTTCGATAAATGGTTTTTTTCTTTGTATCTTTCTAATCGATACATTTAATTTGTTATTATTTACGTATGTGATGAATGCAAATTTATAAGAGAGTAATTGTATTTTGTCAGTTTTCTTCTGATAAATTCTTTTAACATTATTAGTAGAAATCTAATAATACATTTTTTGGGAATAACCTGAATGCTTCCCAAAGTTGACTTCCATGAGTTGAGTTGAGTTGAGTTTTGATGATTTTTGGTTCGGGTTTCTAATTAAATCTTCAAATGTTAATCTCTCAAATGCGTGTAAGTTAAATATTCATAAGAAACCTTATTTTGTCATTCTACCCCGTGACACCAGACGTTTCAAAATACTCAATTACAAGTTCCAAATTTGCTACGTACATTAGAAATAAGAATTAGCTCTCCAAGTACGGCCTCGGTAGTTTTGTTAGGTGATGCCGAAGTACGTCATATGTGAAATTGAATTTTCTATCTGTTTTAACGACCCAGGCATATCAGGCGCCTAGAGCACTAGCAATAAATTACGTATTTATAGGATTCGGTGCGAACACTTGGCAGGTAACATCATTATTTAACTTCATCTGGGCATGCTTAGCTACTCGTACAGAAATGGACAAACATATTCTTTAAAATTGTATTTATATTTAACTTTGCTTAAACCAATGTGCTATTACTTACTTTAACCGGTTTTGATACTAACGTATCTTCGTCAGGTCCGGCGGACAACTGAACTATTCCATAAAATTTAAACGACATCCATTACGGGGTGTAGGCGGAGTCTTGGTAAGAGTGGGGAGGTGGTTGATAGAGAAACATCGAAATAGGGAATATATTGAATATCGGGATGTTTGTAAGGTTTAATTTGTAATCAATTATATTGGACTAAGTGTTGAGTGATTTTTTAATATCTAGAATTTATAAATTATCCAATATAAAGTTTTTATTATTAATGTCTAAAATTTTAACAGCGTTCTCTTTTACAAAATTGTAACCCATCTCTAAAAGGTGGTTTGAAAATATTGGGATGTTATTATTATTAAGGCACCTTCAGTGTTCTTTTATTCTAGTATTAAAACTCCGTGCCGTTTTACCTATATAAAATGCCAGACAGTCATTACAGTTTAGTTTATATATACCGGATTGATATAACGGGTCGAGTTTGTCTTTTGAGTTTATAAGGAATTTACAGAGTTATTATTTGTGTAAAACGCGACTCTTATATAATTTGAATAACCGGTTGACGTAAAAAGCACCAAATTAACAAAGTTTAAAATGAAGGAGAACACATTCTTATTGTGAAGTTGTAATTATTCAGAACAGACGGTCTGTTATGTTTTAAATACTAATTTAATGTATTAATAATAAATATATACATATAAAATCAATTTTGTCGAAAAATATTGTTTTTGCGCTACCGGGATTCGAACCTGGATCTCCATTTCCAATACGGGGAAGTACACTACCAATTGTGTTATAACGCCAGTGTTTATCATGTAAAATTTTCGAACCTATATGTTATACTTTATGAATACTTACAACTTAACAATAAGAATGTGTTCTTCTTAATAATATAAGTTGTATCAATGTGTCCAAAATTTAATAAAAATGAATTGATAATTCTGGCGTCTGCAGTCGGTTTACTCAAAGGTATTTGAGATTCCGTATAAACAATGTAGATGGTTTTCAAATAATGGAACGACAGATGTATTAATTTGAAAAAGTGTAACATATAGGTTCGAAAATTTGTCATGAAAAATACCGGCGCTATAACACAATTGGTAGTGTACTTCCCCGGATTGGAAATAGAGATCCAGGTTCGAATCCCGGTAGCGCAAAAACAATATTTTTCAACAAAATTGATTTTATATGTATATATTTATAATTAATACATTAAATTAGTATTTAAAGTTTAATATAGATACAATTTTAAATTATGTCTTACCACAAAGTTAACGCTACAAACATCAACAATATATATATTCTTTCTTAATCCTTCGCAGCCAATGTCATACACAAATTAAAGTTGCCCAAAGAGTAATGGAAAAAGCTACTCTCTTCTTCTTCTTGTGCCTTATCTGTTCAATGGACGTTGGTAATCATGTCGGCTATCATAATTGTTCACTGCGGCCTGAAAAACCTCTGCAGCAGACTGGCCAAACCATTGCCTTAGGTTCTTCAGCCATGATGTTCTCCTTCTACATTATCCCAGGGTGCAAGATCTCATACTTCTCTGGATGTCTCATCACATGTCCGAGATATTACAGTTTTTCGATTTTTATTATTTTAAATGCTTCTTTTTCTTCATTCATCTGAACCATAACATCTTTATTCGTAACTCTACCCATCTAGGATCCTGGATTTACATCTCAAAAGCTTCAAGTATTTGGTAAGTGTCCATCCTTTCTTCCACTTCATAAAATAATATCGAGTATACATAGCATCTAATAATCCGCATTCGTAATCTAAGATTGAGATCATGACTGCAGAACATCTTTTTCATTCAGTTAAAGGTTGTACGAACTTGTTCTATGCGGCACTTGGTTTCAACGGTAGAATCCCATTTTTTATTTATATTGCAACCCAGGTGTATAATACTTTGTATCTTTTCCGATGAAAGATCTACGCTTGGAATATATTTGAGATATCAAAACATAAAAAGTCATACAAAAAAAAATTATGTCATTTATTTCTGCGTGTTTAAGTATGTTTTTGATTTTTCTTTTCTAGATTCAGTACCAGCGATGTACATGATACTGAAGTCTGGCGGCGAGACCCTTAAGGGCTGGTTGTGTGATCAGTAGAAATTTTTTACTTTAGTAAATAATGCTACTAAAGTAAAAGATTAGTAATAATTAACTAGTTAAATTTAATGGAATGGAATGTTTAAATATTTAATAGAGGTGTCTATTTCTCTTATTTTATCTATCTATTCTGACAGTGATAATTTATTTTTTACATCAAGATAAAATGTGTGGCAATTTGACTATACACATTGAAATAGATGTAATATGTATGAACTCTATGGGCCGGTTGTACCTAACTTTTTGCTATGGTAAAAAAAGTTAGGTACTAAAGTATAAAAAATAATCGTAAACGGGTTGTTTAATCGTCGGTATAAAAATATTTACTTCTCGAAAGTACATCCCGTAGTAAACTCATTTTACTCACCGATATCCGATAGTAAAAACGAGAATCAATAGTTAATTATTTCGGATTCTTGACAGCTGTTCCAAAAGTCATCGGACTCAGTAATACTTTGAAAGTTGCAGTATACATACGTCAATTAATCATTCAATATCCCGCTATTTTAGTGATGAGAGTTCGTCCAATGATAATCACGTTGTTTAATATATATTATCACATAATACGAACAAATTTCATCACCAAAATGACAGATTTCGAACGCAGAGGTGAAAAAACCCATAGATAATGCGTAAAATAAAGCATATTTCTTGGTTATTTGTCGCGCCTATAGACATCTCCATCTATACTTTGACAATTTTAAATTTAACGTTCGAACAACCCGCAAACGATTTTAACAACGGGCGTTAGTAAAAAGTTACCATAGTAAAAATTTACAACCTGCCCTAGGCGTGGGGTCGCACGGCAGTCGCCTTTCGGCTATGACACGTGGCGTATTTGAAAAAGGTCATGGTGCCAGTTGGTTGCCAGTATTACATTTAGAATTTTAGTTTATTGAAAGTGAAAAAATCCATCTTTATGAACTATGAATTTTTAGTAAATAAAAGCTTATAGGTAAAAGATACGGTATTCATGTGTATTAAAATATTAGTCCTGTAATGGTTATAAAACTTCAGTGGTAGAGCAATTATTAACGCGATACTGTTGGTTTGATATACTGTTTATTACCTTCGATATTAGATTCAAATACATTTATAGCTGTCAAAGCGAACGCTCTGTCTCCGTTCGTTATGTTAATGGCAGTCCGCAGGCAAGGGAGCCGGAAGTGTGGTACCTCTATTTTTCAGTGTAATATTTGGTATGAAAATAACAGCAATATTAAATAATCACAATATATATGTAATTATCAACATAACAAAACCGAGAAAAATAATCGCCGTAATGATAACTTAAAAAAAAAAACGAATCGTATATTGTGTTATATTCTAATATGAACATTAAAATAATTTAAAGAAAATATATATGAAATATTAATCATAAATAAACAAATATCTTCAGAATAAAATATTTAGAGAAAGTGTGGCTTTCTTCTCGAGTAACATTTTAACAATGAGTAGGGGAGAGTGGGGGATGTACGGACACCTAAAATGAAATTAAAATAAAAACAAAACGAGAGGAGATTATTATTTAATTATTGAGGAGAACAAATTATTTTTGTGAAGTTGTAATTATTTAGAAGAACATAGGTCTTTGATATTTTAAAACAATGTAGATGGCTTTCAAATAATAATGAAAATAATTTGAAAAAGTGTAACATATGGGTTTGAAAATTTGTTATCAAAAGCACCTTGGATAATGCACCTTCCTCGGTTTAGAAATAGATCCAGGTTCGAATACCGGTAGCGCAACAATGTTTTTCGTTAGATTTGATTTCATATGTATATCTTTCTAATTAATACATTTAATTAGTATTTAAAACATTTACATAATTAATAACTCATTATTTATTGAATATGAATGGTAATTTATTTGGCTTTAGGCACAAATTAGCATATTATAAAGATTATCAAAGAAAAACAGAATTATATCTAAAAAACAAAACACTTGCGTGGGGTAATTACTTATCGCTACAACTATCACAAATGTATATCCGTGTGAGGAATTGCCAGTATTATAGTTCTCATGTGCCCATTTTAGGTATACAATTTACATTATCTAGTCCTCCGTAGTAGGAGAAATAATCTTTTCACTGCAAAATTCCCAAAAGTATTTCTTTTCCAGATCATTCTTATCAAATCCTTTTAGGTTTCTTACACACTTTGGTTTCTTATTTTAAAACATGTTTTGTTTCTCTTCGTTCTTTTTTTTCTTTTTAAAAACCTTTTCTCTGCTTTCCCTTATTTACTATATTGTCTTGACACTTGTTTTAGTTTTTTTCCCCTCTAATTTGTGTTATTTTGGTTGCCATGTATTGAAGTATAATTAATATGTCCAGTATGAGATGCAAATGCTGCATATTTGTATTTCATGCTTTATTGTGGATTTAAATGTGTGGCTTTTACTATAGGCTGTGTAGGTTCAATAAACAGTTCGTCAAATTGGTTAGAGTCAAAGCAATTCCTGCTGCACTAAAACCACTAGCTGCATTTTCAATGTTTACGGTCCAGTTTAATGCTTTGGTAAATAAATTTTCAAATATTTTGAAAGCGCTGTAATTTTCTGATCAGGATGATTCATCATGTAAGACTCGCATTCTACGTTGTAAGCATTATCTAAGATAAGCAATACAGGAGAGTCACTCGAGTCGCTTAATGCAATTTTTAAAAGGATGCAGTTAATCTAGAAAAAGTACTTCTGTGATCTAGCCTGAATTTAAATTTAAAGCTATCATGTCATCATTCATGAATTATTGATTCATTATTTTTCGTTTGAAGATAAAAAAAAAGTGGTACATAGACTTCAGAAGCACTGAATCCAGAATTACTGTAGTTGTAGAACCTCGATCAGCGCTTGTTCATTTTACAACTTGTTCTTCTAGAGCGAGAATATTAGAATTTCTTCGCACATTGAATATGCCCGTTTTGTCAACATTGTAGATGGACATTGGCCCAAACTAAATAAGTTGTTCTGTGGTATAAGTCATTTATTTTTTCTTAGTGTAATTTCGAGGCATCTAAAACAAAGAAAAAACGTGTACCTTCAATCCTATTAAAAAGAGGGGTAAAACCAGACGTCCGTAAATACCCCAATCGATCTGTCTGTAATTACCCCAACATAACCTAAGCAGGAAAATATGGACGAAACAAACATATCATCAACTTAAAATCATCAGAATTGTACACACGACAATATTTTTAAATGGATTCTGATTACTTGAAAATAATTAGATGTCAATATTATTATTAAATCACAGAAATCCAATTAGCGAAGTTTTAGAAGAAAATGACTAAAAATATATTTCGTGACTTACCTTGAAAACGCGCACGTCTTGCAGGTCCAACAACTTATCGGCGACTGATTGGGTCGAGTTTGTGCATGCGACGGAATAAAGGGAGGCTAAGTAATGGTTTTAGAGGAGTGTCCGTAATTACCCGCTGTCCGTATCTACCCCGCTGTCCCCTACCGACAACTAAATCTGTATCATCGGCTTTACTACAACCATTGGTACACATATTATGTTGTATGTGTTACGGTCATGGTGATTAATCGGTTAGTATTAATAAAAACCAAAAAATGAGGTTAAAGTGATAAATAATCCTCATTAATCATATTTTCTATAATTCAATAAATACAATAATAAGAATTCTAGTATTCAGGTAAATAATAAATCATACTTTTAAAATTAAAATATTAACTTTGTGGTTAAAATTCATATTTTTATTTATTATCTTTGTTTTATTAACAACTAAATTGAGTTTAAATACATCATAATACATTAATGTTAGTTATGACATCCTGAAGAAGAAAATGGTATTTTTCGAAACCGGTAGATGTATTTAAACTCAATTTAGTGGTTAATAAAACAAAGATAATAAATAAAAATAATAAGTTATTAATAAATGCTCATTTGTATTAATACCAACAGAAGTTAATTACACTCGGCACAGCAACATTCACATCAACATCACTCACAATAAGTAGGTTTAATTTTAATTTTTTGATTTGGTTTTATTAGGCTATTATTAGATAAAACATTGAGGTAACTTATTTCACCTGTTTAACATTAAACAATAAATAAGAGAAATGAAAACAAATATCTTTCTATTACTAATTATTTTCAACTTTTCGATGTTCGAGAAATTGCATATTATTGACTACTAGACCACAAAAGGAATTATAATAATCACTGTTTATTATTAATAATAACCGGATTTATTACTCTGACCGTAACGTAAATATATAAAGAAATACAATAAATTGAATAGATTAAATTAAATAGAATTGCTTTATGGAAGTACATCTGTATCCAATATTATACTGTCAATTGTCATAATCAAGACGTTGTAGGTATGTATTTTTTTAAAAATAAAATGTGTCGAAACTCACATCTTGTTAAGCTTTTCATTAAAGAAAATGATATTCAAATATTAATTTAAATGAAGTTTACACTTCGGCTCGTTCAGAATTTCCCCAATTATACAAATTAATTGCAATTACGTATGCGCGAACATTATTTCAAAAATTACTTTTGAAATGTTGAAATAACCGTCGAAATAGGTTCCGGAACGTCGTTTCGGTGCTTTACTTCAGAAAAAAAGCACTGGGCATACCGATACTCTGAAATGTTAAATAGGAGACCTGACTTCTAAAGAAATATTGTACGAGTGTTTTCTGAGTGTACCTGAGTGGGTTGTGTTGTAGCTAAATGGTAATCGTGGTGTGCTGATATTTTTATTACATGTCTTTATTTATTTTCTTGTCTTATTTTATATTCATTTTAATCTTTATATTTATTATCCTTGTACACATTGATAATGCTTAAGGATGCTCATTAAAATTTAATGTTTTAGTTTTTGCTCACTATTTCTTGGTATACGCAATATTTTACTATAATTATATAAAATTTTAATTAAATATAAAGAGATATATATATATATATATATATATTGTTTCAAATGTAATTTTGTAAAACATGAAGTAGACAATATAACAATAATAAACGAACAAGTCTCACCGGTTAGTCAGTGGAAAACATAAGATCCGCGGGTTCTTCATCTCAGAAACACATCCCATCTCAGTTTTTCACGTTCTGCTTTCATCCTAAACTAGGAAAAATTTATAAATAATACCTGGAGGTGATAAATAAAAGGTGTTATTCGTTATAAAAATGACATCTAATTATAAAAAGAACACAAAGGAAGCTAAAATCTAAATACAAATGCCATTTGACAAATTCCCATTTCGTCGGGATGGGTGCGAGTTCGACGTCCTTCATGCATGCAGGTGACAACCAGATGTTACAATAGATGGCATCACTCCGGTCCATGCCCGTCTGAGTATCCCATCTCCTTGGCCCTTTATCGTGGTTGATCCTCAGCATCCAGGCCGACGCGATAGGATCCGTATGCTGAATTGTATAAGATCAGATGTAAAGCAGCCCGTGGTAATAATGACACCTAGGCGAAAATAACCAAAGGGAAACATCTCATTTCCCTTTGGTTACATCGGATTGCTCACAGTTACATATTAGCAACGCTGGTCGCAGCAATAAACCGCGCAAATTTGACAGCTCTGCCCGATGATTTGAAAAAACCATAGATGATGACCGTTTTTATAACGTTGAAAATGGATTGCAATACCAACGTAAGGGTAAGTATTTGTGATTATTAGGTGCTTGGCGTTAAAACAAGTGATGGGGCAATTTGTAACGTCACAATATAGTTGTCTCTAATTGACATTTTTAAAACCTGCAATAAGAAATGCTTTTTTGTAGGATTTGATTCTGCCATAAATTTTCTTTGTTATATATACGTGAGATATGAATCAAAAACATCAACGAAACGTAGTTATGCAGAAAGCAGCTGAGATAGCAATTTAGAACTACTGCATCCTTGAAATATTATTAGTGTTCGAACATAATTGTTAACTAGAATAATACAAAAACACATTTAAAAAACCCTAAAAATTAACATGAAATAATATTATATTTATCTCATTTACATAAAATGGTATAGCTATCGTCGTTTATATATTACTTTTCATTAAAATGTCATTAATATTTGAATAGAATTGTTTCATAGAATCGTGCCAAAATATAAAACCTCTAAATTCCCATCATTAGCGTAAGTATTTAAAATTATATGGATATTATATGATACTGGTATTAAAGTTTAGTTTTAAGAAAATATTTAATATCCGATATAACTTTAAAAACTCTGTATACCTACATGTGAGGTTTTCCAGAACAAGCCAAGAACCCACCGAAGTTTAAAACGTGTAAGAAATATATGTACCTATGTATAATATGTGATTTTTCCTTTAATTTCCACGTCTTTCATCATTATAAGAATTTAAGCTAGGCACTAGATTTATTTGTTAATTTTTTTAAAATTATTATTTTTTTTAATTGAATTTTAACACATAATAACATTTTAACACATGATTTAAGTTCGTTTTTTTTATCATCCCGATGAAGGAAACGCTATTTATCGGAACCTGTTAATGAAAATAAATAACTCAAAGTGATTAAAAAAAGTTGATAAACTATTATTTTATTAAATTTGACGAATAAATTCACCATAAGTGTAACATAGTATAAGTTAAAGATTAGCCTCTGACCTCAAACTGCTCCCTCTGGGAATACCGTGGATCTGTGCGTCAAAGTTGACACCTTTCACTGAGCTGCAAGTGTCAACATCCGATAGATCCCGTTAGCGACAGTTTTCCCAGTTTTCCCAGAAGCACGTTCCTTAGTTTATTGAGTTTCCCAACGCGGCGCCGAATACTCCGCGTGCAAGCGCGACGTCGGACACGTGTCACAAACTCATAACATCATTTTATCTATGCACAAAGGATATAACGTGGCAAGAATTTTAGTGATATTTAAAGTTTTATTGAAGAGATACTTGTTTACCGTTACCGGTAATACATTTTCACATGATTTAAATTTTTTCATGGAGTTGAAAATGTTATATATTGAATTTAATTCGCATCCTAAATGTAAAAAAAACATTGTAAAGTCATTTCAAGTATGCAACAAAAAATTTGATTAATAATATTAGTATGGTCACCCCTCCAACATCTAGTAGTGTGTGTGTGTGTGTGTGCGACGAGAAGTATGAACGAGTGCAGACACTGCAGGACCAAGTCCAGCACTCAGGTGACAGCGAATTGCGTGTGTGTGTGCTGCGGCAAATACAATTGTGTATAATAATGTATGTAATGCAAATAAATGAATATACCTATACAATGTATTATAATTATGTCATTCACGTCCACCATTGTTTCCAGTTTTAGTTAACCTATATCGAAAAATCAAACTCGAACTGAACAAGAAAAATACAAATTCTCTCAGAAAATGAAACAATAATATTCTCTCAAGCCTTTCAATCAAAATCGCAAAATAATTAAATACGAAAATTAAAACCAAAATGAGAAAACTCGAAGAAACGTTATTTTGAAGGCGCAAGCCCGGCAGATTCGTATATTGAGGTAATTTCGTGTATTTTTCATTGTAAGTATTCTGGTTAGTCCGTGATCACTTTAGAATTATTTTTTGAATTGTTATTACTTTATTATTAGATAGCGTTTAATTAAGTGTTAGATGGAAAAGATGGCTAAATCAAACTGTTCACACAATTTTTTTTTGCTCATCTTCCAGATATTCTGGGTAAAATAAAACGAGGAGGAGACTGTATTTACGTTTGAAGAATTCCTGAGCTGACTTATTGCATAAGTTGGTAGAGTTTTTGTTTTCCATGGCAGGAGTGCTCTGGAAATAAATTTTTATAACATATGTCAATGTCAATTTAATGCCGTAAAATTGTTTCATTGAATATATCTTGATTTTTTAAATTTGTAAATAGTTTGTGTTAATTGTTAGCTAAAGAAAATGGAGTGTGTGGTAAAAAAAATCTATATTTTTGACATATCCTTTTATATATGTTTAACCGAGGACTTAAGACATCATAGGTCTCAATCATTATTACAATAGATTAACATATCACAATCTTAGTACATCACGACACATTTATAAATGTGCACATATGTCACCTTAAAACTGTTGTTAAATGTAGATTTTTATTGGTACTAGTTTATATTTAACACGATATTGTCTAACGCTATAAAATTTTCTACGATTAAAATAATAATAAATTAATAAACAAAGAGAATTGCATCGAGATGTTGCTACTTTAGAAGAACGGTACGAATGCCACTTATGGAGTAAGTATGAATCGTACTCACTCCATAAGTGTCTATTCGTACCGTTCATAACATCACACATATCATACTGTATGATATCTGTGATGTTATTAAAAGGATGAGATATGAATGGTAATCCACCTCCATAGTCAGTTTCCCATTCAATCGTCGAGTAGATTTCGCGAAGTGAATCGTATAGTGCGGAAGCAGGCAGGCAGTAGGGATGATCGAGATAAAAATGTACTATATAAGTTTATAATCTAGTCTTAGTTTTGGTATTAACTACGCGAATTATACAGTGAGATTGGAATCGATGCGAGCTGCTGTTGGGTTGCTGACGTAGGAGTGAGGCGGGTGGCTTGATGTACAACGACGTGTCTCAGCGCGGGCACGATCATTTGGGCGACACAACAATAATGCAAAGTAAATATTTTTTTCATTTTGGATAGGTACAACTTTTTAAGGTATGTTTTATGATGCTATGGATGACATAAACAAAGAAAAATCAGTAATAATAATTAATTATAAATATACTTTTTTGTTTTAATATACATTTATTTTATTGATTCTACAAATATCGATGCATGATTAACATTTTACCAATATTAACAAAAAAATTCGCCACAGTTTTTGTCTGCCAAGCTTTGTTTAGCAATGTCGGTGGTTGCTCGGAACCGGAAAATATTTAATTATATTTATAACTGGATATTAATAGAACATTTTAGTTCTGAAATTGAATGAACGTAATAAAAGTTTTCCCGTTAAAAACAATATCTTCACCTCGTAAAAAATATTATTTCGTACAATTTTAGTTTGAATAATCGTGCGGTATGTGGTGCTCTGGTAATATAACTTCAACATTTCACTTTTGTACACGTGTCAGATACAGTCGGTTGGGGAAGGTTGGCGCATTGCAATGGTATTCAATACTCTTTACACTTCAGTGCTGCTTGGAAATATTGCGCTGTGTGTTGTGGAAGTGTATTCGACAGTGATCTGATTCTATAGAACTTTCTCATATTAAATATAAACCTGTTTCTTTTGTACACGCTGCGGAGTTGTCGCAAATGTCAGTGCCTCACAATGAGTTAGTTATTCGCGATACTAGATTTGCACGCGTTACGAACGGTATCTGGGTGAAGATTGGATATTATATGTTTTATTAAGAAAATTAACTTTGTAACTTTTAAATACCACTATTATATACGAATATCGTGAGTTTGGAACAACTATGTATCAAACACAGGCTGGTAAATGAATAGACATGATATTAAGTATATATATATAAACATTATTTGCGGAACGAGGGGCATTATACACACATTTATCCAACGAAACACAAATCCGATAGATTATGACACATTTATGCAATAGTAAAAATATTTTCGTTCCAATCCAGTAATATTAATAAAAAAAGTCGCGGAGCTCTTCGATTGCGTGAGTGGCACCAAAATGACCACGTGGGTGCCACTAAAATGAAAGTTTTGTGACAAGTTCGTGTCTATTTATTTGCTAGTACGTGATATCAACTGACATTTTGGTCGAAATTAAATATTTTGTATCAATTCTTAGAATAATTTTCTCTTTAAAACTGTATTATGATTCAATGACAACTGTACACAAGATAGTGTGAAGGTATATCGTCTCCACAATCTGCAACACCGCCGACGGCTCCTGAACGCATCCTGAATATATCTGGGTATAAAACTAGGCTCCCATCAGCCGCAAAAACACTCAGGTACCGACCGCATAACAGACAACAATAATATGCGCGGGAAATTGCCTGGGTAGACGGCCTCTGCGCGCCAGTTCTCTCACGGCTATCTTCACGACAAGATCACTAGCAAACTTTTTACTTCATATAGGTATTTATATTTGTAATTGTGTTCAAGTATCAAATAAACGCGTGACAATTCTAATCTAATAGTAATCTGTTTTATTCCACCTGATATGTAACATTTGCGTAACACATTGTCAGACGCACTAAAATTTATCGTTTAAAATAATATTATTAAAATATTCGAAAGAGCTCCTACTTTAAGAAAATATTAATTATTAATTTATCGGTTAATATAATGTTTTTAAATCTAGAAACAAATTTTTATTTTTAAATTTCTGACAGTCGAAATTAAGTGTTTTGCATATGAAAGTTGACATATTCATCTAATATGTATTTCGTACCAAATTTACACATCCAGTGCAATTTGCATCCAGAGAAAAATAAGAAGAAGTGCATTACAAAACGTACATACGAAATTGGATCATTATATCGTTTATATTTATTTGGTCCAAGTGCCATTTAAACAAACGATTAAATGGCATCTGAGCCAAATTTATATAAAAAAATAAAACATATCGATATGATTATAAATCATGGTGACAACTCACGGTAACAATATATTAGAAAGTACAATACAATACAACTACAAACATAATATCTACAGCGAGCAAATTTATCAGGCTTAAACTAGTTATCATGTATTAGCTTGTGTACTTACATTAAATGAATTTTAATGTAACTGCCTTTTGAACTTCATTAAGTCCTTATTAATATATTATAATTAGCGTCTACATACGCTTAATTCAATTTATACAATCTTGATATAGTAGACTGTATGTGATAATTGCTTATTACTACTGTGAAGAGTTGCACAATTTCTAGTATTTCTTTTATCAGACCTGCCATTATTTGCTGATCTGATAAATTTATTCATTGCTTTTTAGTGAATGCGCAAAGCGTACCTACTCACCTCTCTCACCCTCTAACCACCCATTATTTTATTTTTTTTAATATGAAACCCGACCAACGCCGGGCATGGACCGTTACAACAACTTTGACCCGTCTGTATACATTTATGTAGGTCTATCGCCTCCACAGCCGTCATTACTACCGACGACCTCTGAACGCACTTCACAATTACCGGTGCGTAAAATCAGGGTTCCTGACAGCCGCAAAAACAAGCTTGATACCGATGTCACGCCATGTTAACCATACGATCAGTAGCCACCCGGGAGGCCGGCTCCTTAGCGCCACTCCTCACATTAACCAACGTACACGCTCCACAGTATCGATTCAATAGAATACATAACCAACAAATAATTCTTTGTAATGATAAAAGATAATTTTAAATAGATTTAGATTTTTGGATATGTTTTTAGCGTGATATTGAAAATTTTTAAATGAGAAAATGATTTATTTCAAAATGAAATTATTTTTCTGTACTGATTTAGAATTTCGAACGAACCAACTATGCCAGAAGAGAATTCCTCAAGTTTTATTAAAACGCCCTTATTTTTGGGTACCAAACCGAACCCACATCAAAAACCTCTCTTTTGTAAGCCCATCTTAAATGTGTCAATAGTTTGGAAGTATGTAGGGACCAACCGCACCAGAATCTGCTATAATTGCTTTGCGTTTCAAAAACAAATATAATACTTTGTGTGACATAATTACAATACGTGATTCTTAATGTTTTTTATATTAGCTTTGGTGGGTGCTAAGTTGATGAATTAATATTAAAAACCATTTTGATTTTCATTATTAAATGCAAATACTCTTGGCAACCTTTTATATGGTAGGTCCACGAACTTTAAGAGATTTTCTACTCTGAAATACGGTTTTGCTACTATAAGATTTTGAGCTGGATAATAAACTGGATAGATAGAGTTACGAATGAAGATGTCATGGCTTGGATGAATAAAGAAAAATAAGTATTTAGAACATTAAACATTCAAAAACATAAATATCTCAGATGCATATCTATCTCATAATGCAGGGAAAGATTGCTGGAAGTCATCAAGGAGAACATCATGGCTGAAGAACCTCAAGCAATGGTTTGGCTAGTCTACTGTAGGGCTTTTTAGGGCCGCAGTTAACAAAGTGATGATTGCCAATATGATAGCCAACGTCCGATGAACGGATAGGGCACAAGAAGAAAAAGACGAAGAGATTCTTCGGAAACTCCCCGTGTATACACCATATTACTTCACGCTCGTCGCACGTTAAACGTCAAATGACATTGATGCAGCAGCTGCAATGTTTGTAATTCAACGTTTAATGTAGTGTTTTATAACTTACGTCTAACTTTTTCAGAATAGATAATTGTAGGGATCTATTGTGGTTCATTTGCACCTGTTGAATCTCGTTGTCAGATCGAACGTCATGTAAGTACACTGGTTTGAGTTTTTATTTCTTTCTATCAATCTCAAGGTGATATCTGAGTTTATTTCTAGACCAATTTATACACGATCAATCTAAATCTAAAACAAAATATGTGAAATTATTTCATTGTGTTTTCTTCCGCGGCCATTGGCCTTTAAGAAAAAATGTATTGAATATATCGGCGACGCGAGTTTATTATCGAAGCTGGAGAAAAAACTTCAAGGAAGCATATCAAATATCACGTTATTTTTCAGATCCTGTACGAATAGACACTCGCTCGTCTGCCATTATATTTTCTTAATAAGTATCATTTTACATATTAACCAGTGTGGATATTCAGTTTCTTTCCTTCGAGTCTGAATATTGATCCACGATTCGCCGAGTATTTTAATCCATATTGTAATGTATTGTACTTCGAGCGGCGGTTGTAGTGCAGATATGGATGTGTCTCCGGACAAATCCTCTTGTATTCCATGTGTGAGGCGATCATTAAACTCGTATCAAGTGACAGTTTATTATTACATGAATACAATGCTATTTACAACAATATAATATAATATGAGTTTTCTAAATCGCGTCAGAGCAGAAAATGGAGAGGGCACGCACTCCCGGCGCGCTCGCTTATAACGCCTCGCACAACACACACACACACCTCCTACATCGCCCGCGCTCCACGGTCCAACATACACACACACACACACAAACCTTTGGACATCGCACATATAAATTATAATATTATGCTGTAAATGTGAGAATCGTGCCAGGGCGTGTGATGTTGTACAGCCTGCATTTATTATACATCCTAAAATTATTAAAAAAAAAAACATTAACTTCACATCCACGATCCCGATTCAAAGGAAAATACAAGCAAAACCTTAGAATACTTTTTAGTGCTAAAAATCGATACCGAATTTGGTCAACGAACTTGCTTGTTTTGTGCACCGCGAATATTTAATAAATTGACACTAGACCTTAAAGAGTCTAAAGTGATTAACGATTTTAAACTAAAAATAGCAAAGTGGTTGCTTGATATGGGTAGAAAGGAAAATGAAACTAATTTGTTATTTGTGCTAACCTAACTACTTACACATTTTGTCTCCAACTAGACAAACATATTTCTTATAACTTCTGATTATACCTTAACAATATACAACTTATGAAAACTGTACAGGTAATTGCTTTAGAACAGACCACGTCTAGTAAAGTAACTTTTAATATATTATTTTATTATAAAAAATAAATAAAAAGAAACAAATCAGAATCACATCTGCGGTTGTGATTTAATTTGGCCTAAATACAAACTACTTTATTTAGCAAAATCGCGAATCTTAAAACATTTTCAATATTAAAAAATAGCGAAAATTCTAGTTTTACGTAAATGGCCATGGCCGCATAATGACTACCATGTCGCTTAACTAATTATTCAGGAAGCAGTCAACTAATGTGAAGTGTCTAGCAACACTTCGCTCACAATTGTGTGAATATTGGCAGTTTTATGAATGGTTTTACTTATGGACACGAGGGACGACACTAAAGAATGGGAGAAAGAGAAGAGAGCTGTAGGGAGACTGTTTATTTATTTATTTTATATAGTGCTTAAATTTATATCTACGTATGTTAACAATATTTTACTTCCACAAACCATATCAAAAATAGCAAGGCTAAATGGAAGATAAATCACTAACGCAAGTTTTATTTTTCTTCCCTCTTTCATGTCAGTATTGACATGTAGTGACCTCAATCAGTCCTGGTTCTAGGTCACCTTTACAGCTGAATCTCTCTAGCCAGATGCAACGTGGTGGCAATCTAGGTGGCACTTTTTCAGGTCTTCATTGGCCCAAAATTGTGCCCAGGATGATCTCATTTCAGCTCATTTTCTGAGCCGTCACTGACGTATAATATAGAAAAAGAATTCGTCAAATATTTTGATCACTATCGTGGATAAGACATGCTGTAGTTGGATTTGTTGCAGGATTGAGGAATTCGTTATGTTGTCCACGGGATGTGTAGTACCTTTCTCCAGCAATACATTTAGAAGCTTTTTTGACGCAGTTTGAAAATTGGAAAGAAGAGTGTAAGCCAATATAATTTTAAACAAATATCAAATATTTCATACAGACAAAGCTATTTTTTATTATATTTAATGGAAAATATATGGAAGTATGGGGTAATTACAGGGATTTTGACCTGTCTTCGGGTGGCTTAAGTGATCACTTTAAATATATATATATATAATGTTCACAAATTCTCACCCCCGTTTTTTGAATGTTGTATATATGTTAGTATGTGGACATTAAATAAAATAAAATATATCTTTGTCTCTGTGAGATATCTGATATTTGTTTCATAACAGTGCTTTTGTAGGTAAAAATCCAGTAATTGTGTGTTGTTTGACGTATTCAAATATTGTGAATATAATTTTAGTTTGAATGTCTTCCCATATTCTCTACAGTCAGTTCATAGCTACTTTAGTTAGCCGTGTTCGTCTTTGAATTTCCTGCCCACTGTCACCAGTATTCCGGATCAGCAAATAAATTGCTTCTTGAACTACCTCACATCCTGTTATTTGGGAAGTTGCTTGTTACGTGTTAGCACAATCCACAAAATCCGTATTAGCAAGTTTTCTATACATTTAAATACAAATAGTATAATAGTACGCTCAGGCCATTTACACGTAATATACTACCATGTATATCACATCTACATAGAGTGATTTTGCATTTAATATCATAGAACTATGGAAACAAAAAAAAATAATTTAACTTGATTTTTTTCTCATTTAAAAATGTCTAAATGTCAAAATTCAAATACGACACTTTGAAAAATAAATCCTTGATGGCAATTTTTTGACTGTTAAGATATCTTTTATTTTGATATTGACTATTTTTTTTTATTGTTTGTGAAGATATTTTCTAAAACAAATTAAGGTTGTTTTTTTAGAGGTTTGTTTTTCGAATTGGCAACATTTTTTCAACGACAGCCAATTTGACAGCCGACAGCTGATTTGCGCTCAGTTTGGTTTGCAATTTCATAATGAATAGATTCATGTCAGAACAACGCCTGAAAATTGTGCAAATGTATTTCTAAAATCGTGGTTTAGTTCGTGAAACTTAATCGCCTGTCGAAGCAAGTGATAATTGATAATACGCATCCGCAGTGACGTCGTACAGTGCGCACCAAAGAAGCTGTTAAACAGAACGTTACAAGTCAATGGAGAGCGCTGTAGATACATGATTAGTGACTTTTTCGTTTTCCAATTGAATAGCATTAATGTGGAAGAACAGTGCGCGTCACAATCAATTTATTGAAGGAAACATTCGATGAACGCATAATTTCGCGTAATTGACCTACGAATTGGCCTTCAAGATTGTGTGATTTAATACCTTTGGATTATTTTCTGTGAGGATATGTGAAGTTGTTAGTCTACGCTGATAAACCAGAGACAATAGACGACTTGGAAGCCAATATTCGTTGCGTTATTGCCGATAAACGTCCCCAGCTGCTACAAAAACTGATCGAAAATCGGACTTCAGATTGCGCCTTATTCGAGTCAGTCGCGGCGCCCATATGCGGAAAATCATATTTAAACTAATCATATTATGTGTATTATTTAATTTTAAAGTTCTATACTTTTTGACTCAGAAATCTACATGTTTGCTCGCTTTTATATATTAAAGGTGAAAAATATAAAAACATCGTATAAATTCGATATAAATAATCAAATCACCACGTAATTTAAAATAAAAAGATTTTACTTGATAAACGAGTGAGGCCTCACAATACGAGTAGTAGGTACGCATATGATTTGTTTACCAAACGTCACGTGATCACAAGTGTGTCGATGGTTCTTCTCTCTCTTGCGCTGTGGCATTGTGGGTAATCATCTCGGTTGACGCTCGGCTTCAGTCGGCGTGCCTCACTCGCACAGTGAACACAGCGCGAGCGTAAACTGTTCACTTCAAATTACCTCACTTCAAATTACCTCACTTCAAATTACCTCACTTCAAATTACCTCACTTCCAATTACCTCACTTCAAATAAGATTAGGGAGATGTGAAATATATGGGAAACGGTGCAACATTTTGTAGAAAAGCACCACCCGAATAAGACTGTAGCAACATGAGCGATGAATCTGTTTAATCAATAAATTTGAATACTTTATATTCAATTTAAATAATAAAAAGGTGCACGTATGTTTTGTATTAATCGTTATAATATTAATATTTTTGGGTTGTGGAACGAATCATCTGAGTTTCGCTCAAATCGCTTTGATATACGAGTGCTTTGCATTACGAACATGTTTCGTGAACGATTTGTGTTCGCAATCCAAGGTTTTACTGTACTTTGAAATTTCTTCAGTATAAACGAGTCAGTATTTTGATTATTATGTAAATACGTATCCAGAAGCGGACACGCTATCGAACCATAATCCTGTAGTAGCTGAAATCTCTGCACATTTGAAGATACCGCTCATACCCCAACCCCCCCACCTTATGACCTTATATGATATACTGATATTAATACTAAGCTTCTGAATGATATTCTCATAGAAACCGATGTAGAAACGGGTATTAAAGGAAAAGTAAATATGTTCATAAATTGTTATTTTTCTCCATTTTGATACAAAAAACGATTTCAGAAGATGAAGAATAAGATGAAGTGCTCCAGTCGATACCGCTTGGAACAAGTGCCTGATATGGATTAGGAACGCATACCGCGGCGGATATGGATGACGTGGTAACTTTCATGATGCATTTTTGTCAACATTAACGAGTTTTAGTCGTGGGAGTTAGAAAAAAGGATTCACTTGCTAAATATTTTTGAAGTTCTAAATAATACATTTTTTTTGAAGCAAGCCATATTACGTTCCATAATTTATACACATTTGTACAATGGACTTACCCACGTTTTAACAATTCATATTGTAGTATTTTCGTTACAATAAAATCAACCACCTCCACGAGAAAAGATAATTTATTGCGCCTTTTAACTTAACTTAATTGAACTTTTTTAAGAGAGCAAAATATGTGGGAAGTAAATCAACGCATTGACATCACCGGTTACAACACGGTTCCCACGTTTTTCGCATTCGTTCTTATTGATTGGACATCGATATCAGCAGAGATAAGTCAAGGGGGCGATTCTTTTTCATTACAATCAGAATCTAATTGCGAACGGGGGTGACGGGTGGCAGGGCTGACTAGTCGGTAGGGGTGGCAGGCAGGGAGGTGGGGCGGCGGGGGTGCGCGTGCGCCGCGCCGCCCTCCTCAGTCACCGGCTAGCGTCGCTTCAGGCTGCACGCGCGGCGTCCCGACGGCCCTACTCACACCTACCTGCGTGTTGTAATAAAATCGAGCTAAAGTTAAACGGCTTCAATTTGGTGGAACTTGAATTCAGTGTTTTCGAAACGATCGCTAAGTGGTATCGAGCTATATTTGTATTGAAATGGTTTTTCCAGTGCTTCTTTAATCGATGTTATAATGTTTTGAATCGATTCCCCTAATAAAAAAGGGGGAGTAATCAACTGCAAGTTTCTTTAAAAGGGGAATACTTTTGAAGTGTGTGCTTTGCTTCCGATACGTCGAGTGGTTGAAGACGGACCGTGCACTGGAGGGGGACACTAATATGTTCTCAGACAAAATACTGTGGTGTTTTATGATAACGCTGTGACGAGGTCGATTTTCAAAAAGCGCTTCTGTGGATGACGTCTGAATTATGCCGCGTCTCCTGACTTGAAAACAACAACAAATTGGTGTACAAACCGAGTGTGTTCACAAAAGTTGACAAAATACATTTTTATTCAGTGAATATTAAATTTACAAAATGTCATAAAATATTGTTTCAAATTGTGATTCTAATCCAGAAGTCTACGTTCATTATCAGTACCCGCTAATAGTTACAATTACAAGGTAAGACACAATTACATTGATTTATATTACACACATTATTTTGTATTGTAGCTATATTATTTCGAAACATATCTAACTCATTTATTTACGTTCCTTCAATCAACTCAAAATATAATTTTGTTTTGAGGTTTTCAATAATTTTATAAAATTAGGACTGTTAGAGAATTTAAATACAGTTTTTATTCCACTAATATCGGAAAATACTGTGAAAAATAAATAAAAAATGTATGTATACATATGTATATACATTACTTACTAAAATATTTTACAATAAGATTTTCATGGACACGTACATATATGAAGAACTAGAATATATCTATTATCCAAGACACATTACAGTAGAGTTACCAACATTATCACTTAAATGTTACTGGTCGACGCTCCTCCGCTGTAGGGGGAATTATTTCATTGAATGAGTATTGCGCTTTATTGTATAATTGGATAACTAATCTTTTACAGGCCATAAATATTGTTTAAGAGCATATAAATTGGGCGTGGCATTTAACAATTAAAACTTGAGTGTTTCGAAATTGTATTTCGTCTGAACTTCAAACATGCTCGATTGCAGACGAAAGTAATAATTTTTCAAAGGTTTTATGAAATTTTCAACTGTTTGGCCATTTTATTTTATAAACGGTTGTATTTCATAATATATCGCTCACTCCGAAAGTAATGTCTCACATTTTTCTCGGCGCGAGAACTTTTCCGCCTCGAATATTATTTTTTCAGCGGATGATATAACCGGTCCTTGAAATAGTACACGTTTCAAAATCTTGTCATGAGCAAAGCTGAAGAAGCGAGGTGCTCGGGTTTCTGTCGCGGCTCGAGATAGTCGAGCGTGAATTATTGTGACTGAGCCAGGAACAAAAATGTATGGATTTGCGGGATGGACATTTTGAACAGTTTCAACCGTTCATTTATTACTGCACGGTAGGCTTTTGAGTGTTGCCTACATTTCGAGAGGGTCTCGCATCTTGTCGTTCACAGCAGTACGACGTGGTGTACCAAATTGATTGTCATTATATTTGTCAAGCGAGGCAGGATTAGCGGTGAACAATGCAGTCCTGGTACTGACACTGATGTATATAAGTGAGGCCTGGAGAAGAAGAACGAAAGTAGACTGCATGCAGTGAAAATGAGATCACTTAGTCGGATATGTGGCAAATCTATTTATGACACAGTAAAGAATGAAGAAATAAGGAAAGAATATATAGCTGATGTTAGTATAATGAGTAAGATTAAAAAAGGATCACTTAGGTGGTTTGGTCATATGGAACGGATGAATGAAGAGAGAATGGTAAGAAAGATATATGAAGCAAGTGTTAATGGGACCAGAAGTAGAGGACGTCCGCGGAAGACTTGCACAACCAGGTAAACCAAATAATGGAGGATGGTTCTATTAGAAACCTCAACAATCGGCGAGCTTGTGCGAGAAGATGTATGAATGTTGACGAGGCGAGAATTGTGTGTCAGGTCAGAGGAGTGTGGCGCTCTATTCTCTCTGCCTACCCCCGCGGAGAAACGGCGTGATGATAAGTTGGTTAGTCTTTGACCGAAGCGGATATCCACGTTGGTGTAATATTTTTCTGAGGCTTGCTTTGATTTAATCTTTAGTATCTGTTTATATTTACTAGTTTTTAAATTTTTTAATACTTAATAAGAATAATGAATTCGCGGTACGTCAAGAAAAAAGTATTTAAGTAATATGAGACATTTTCTTAGATTAGGTATCGGCAACATCTTTTTAGTGAAAAGATATTTTTGAATTTTTGATAAGCTATTTTTTAAAATATTTAGACATTAGATAAACCCACAAAAATACAGAAAGATAAGATAATTTCAGTCTACCTGAAACTGATGTTTGAATAGTATAGCATCCCTTATGCGTGATGCTATGGTTAGACATTGTGATAAGTGCATTTTGTATGTTAAGGTTATACATTTCTCGAGCCACACTGTACTCACTGTACTTTGCGATGGTCGACTCGGTTATCAGTTATGGAGTCAGTAGCTAGGGACTAACATTTAAAACACATACTGATAAAATTAAACAGTTACAATTAAGAATTTTTAAAACTTTTAGTAGATAACAGAACAAAGTGTTTCTATAAAGATGACAAAAAAATATCATATAATAAAATTTTAGAAGAAATTTTAAACAATGTATATTGATCCTCACCATAGCTATTCTACCAGATCTTCGGGACGAACCATAAGAGTATCAATCTCAAACAATGTGTACGATGAGAGAAGGAGAGAATGTGTTGTGCCAACAAATTTTAATAAAATCAGAAAGGAATTATTAAATATTATGGAAAATAAAAAGACATCAGTGAACATAATTATTATATAATTATATGATTTCTCTATTGTGTTACATTTTTATATTATATTACACTTTAAAAATATTATTTAAAAAAAATTAATTAAACACTAATATTGAAGGTCAAACACATCCTTATCTAATTATTTGATTTCTCAATTGTATTAAAAATTGTTGCTAATAAAATTTCAGTTTATCTTAATTTAATATATTAATTACATTAAGTGAAGAGCAATCCAATTCAAAATGAAATATTATATATGAAATAAAGTTGGCATAAAAAAAAGGCGTTATTGTCAAGATCTGTGATCGCTAAAACATTATTACTGTTACAATAAAACACGGCAATTTTTTCACCATTTTAGATAATTTGTATTAAAGACCGTTCTCCAAATGAAATCATTATTCTCACAAGTGACTGCATATGTCACGCCTTTAAAGAAGAGTTTTTAGTCTTTGGATTGGCCAGGCAACTTATCCAATTTGATTTCAATAGAAAATCTACATCTAATCTAAATGTAAAGGTGTCGAATTTGAGAAAACATTTTTAGAAATCTTATTTTGTAATCGTACTGTTCATTGTACAGCAATTAAAATTTGCTTTAAACGGCCGTTGATTGTGTATCTAAGACCGGCGGGTTGCTGACCCCTGCCACGAGTATATGCTGACAACTTCTAGTGAACCATTACCGAAATCTGTACGAGCCCTTGTTTCCACGGTTGTCGTACAAAAACATAAAAATGCTCAATATTTTTCCGGCTCGCTTTTTAGTCACCGTTGGGAGAATTACGTAATAACGTTCGTGTAATCTTAGGGAATGACGAAAAACCTAATATTACCGTCGTGTTTTATGGACTAACGAAAAATCAAGAAATATTTTATGTACTAATTAAACACATTCCAGTTGTGTCATTCCAACTCACCTTAAAAATATATAAAAATATTGGTAATCGAATTTTACGCAGCATAAGCGCACAGCTTAGTTTGAAAAATATTGGAACGACGTGTATTTCGCGAACACATAAAAATATGTATATTTTTGATGTGTAAACACCTTTGCTCGCGTCCCCCCTCCCCATTTCCCCCGAAATCTCAGGAAAATGTGTATCGGAAAAGTGATCAAACAAATATGTCATATCTGATGCCATGGTGGGAACATATTTTATTCAGTATCTATATACGTCAAACCTACGTTTTGTCACTTTTTAGAAATTCGAAAAGTCGCAATCCCTTAAATAGTCAAAAATTTAAATATGTTCTTTCACGTCCAGGTAGGTAGGAAAATAACTTATTTATGAATTCATTACTTATAAGGTACCTACTTACACAGGTATAATGCTATGTAACCGTTTTCTAACAAATATTTTTTTTATATATCAAAAAAATAATAGTATCCTTTCTTCATTCCCGATGCTATGTACAATGCCTCCATTCCTCACGGTCTTGAGTCATGTGCTGATTGCAGCCCTTGTAGAGGACCTTGTTGACTCTTTTTGATCTGTTTGTCTTGTAGAAGGTCGTCATTTTCCTTCATCTGTCCAGTAATTATAAGTTTTTTTTTGACGTTCGTCGTTTTTTCTGGCGATGTGCCTAAAGTACGTAAGAATCATTTTCTTGCTTGTTTACATGAAAAATACTTGTATCCGATTTTTCATTACATTCTAATTGGTTAAATAATAATTAGCACGAAAAATAACGAGTTGCTAGTTTATATAATACAACACACGAGTAATACATTAATAAATTTAACATTTGTCAGTAAAAAGTTGATGTTTTTCACAAAACTGATAAATTTTGTTGTAAAATATTTGAATTCACAACACACACGTTAATAATAATTAATCATTTGATGTGTGTGCGTAAATTTGACAAAGCGATTAATTTGTACACGAAATTCGGGAAATTGTCGGCCGGCCGGGCCAACAAAAACCATTGCGCAAATCACAAATGAATGTAAAAATGGACGAAATTAAATTGAGTTACCTGTACACACGGCATTTAGGTTTTATTGAATTGTTTAATTAATTAATTTGTTACTTTACATGTAGGTATCGGTAGTTGTTTACTTTTATCGAATTATTGATGAATGTATGATGTTTAAACATATCCAATGTATCATATATGTACAGCAGTGGCGTGCGCTAGACATGAATATAGATTGTACTGCTAATATCGATGCTGTAAATGTACGACGGACTGTATTGTCACTAAAGATTGCATTTACATTCTTGCAGAAGCATGTTTTTCTTTTACCTACATTTATTTGGTACAATTTTAAGACAGATTTTGTGAAAAATTATACAAAACACATACGCAGCTTTATCTGTCGTGTCTAAATCTCCCGCTAGGTGGTTCCAGGTGACATATTTATATGTGAACTTTCAATTATTTTGCGCGTGGACCTACATACTTGATACATGATATATCAAATAAATATTTAATTTTTATTTATTTAAGCATATACCAAAAGCGTGTAGACGATGTTCACTGTCTTCTTAACTAGACTGAATTCTGTGCTAAAGAAGACAGGCTCATATGTTAAATGCAACAGTGAAATCTAAAAAAATAACAGTTTTAATATATTTTAATGTTTAAGACATAAATATGAAAATGATAAATACTAAATAATGAAAAAGTGTGTAATGTAAGTATTTCTATAAATCTTTGTCCAGTTTCTTTTCTGCCAATACCCAATAACCAGTATTTGAGATAATATTTAAATTTATTCATCGAGAAGTGTTTCAAATTATTTGGCAAAATATTTTGGACATTAGGTACCAACAGTGTGTGGGAGGATTGGCCAAAGTTCGCTCTCGTTTTGGGCTTCACGGTGAATCTATTCGCTTTTGCTCTCGTAGGATACTTGTGCGATGGATATTGAAGTAACTCTTTGTTGAAAATAAAGGATTAGACAGATATCTTATTTGGCTTTCTGTAAATGATTTTGAGAATGGTTTTTTATAGAAAAGTAGCAGTGAAGAAATCGTTTTCAAATTTAAAATATACCGTGTGCGGCATTAGTCACTTAATTGCTGTATTATTATAGAATATGTTGCAGACGGTGGTAATTTGTTAAAAAGTGGAATAAATCCAGTTTTAGGTAGTAGTGGAAGTAGAAAGTTGTGTTACGGTTACACAAAACAAACAGAAAACTTTTCACTGAACAGAGTGTGTTTATTTTGAAGAAGACGTGGCAACTTTATCGAGATAGTATGCAGATGTAAAAGAAGCTTTCGTTTAAAAATTCTCAGATTCTCAGCCACCATATAGGCACGCTATCTAATGCAAATTAAATGAAAGGTTTGAGAAGATAGGCCCAGTAGTCGATATATAATGCACATTAAATGTATTAATTAGAAATGTATACATGTAAAATCAATTTATCATACCAATGTTCTGAAAAATTGCAACTTCACAATAAAAATGTGTTCTCTTTAAAAATATATATATTGTGCTGTAGCCGCCCATAACCACTAACTACAGAAGACAAGATGCGGATTATTGCGGAGGCATTCGTTTAGTCACGCAATAATCAGCAAGAATACCTTCTAGCTAATTTCTTTTAGTAGAAATTTCTGATCTGGAGTTTAAGAGAACCCTGCGTACGTTACTAGTGTACAAGAAACCTTACGAGCCTACATTGCTTCAAGGCCTAAACGAGGATAATCTAGATCGAAGACCGTAAAACGTTGTTGACTTTTGGAATAAATCATTATTGCGACATTAGATTATGCATTTTCGGTTAACTGACATTTTTGTTTGTGCATACCCACTCTTACTAAATTAGGTGTGAAAATGCATTCTACCGTTTCATATACAAATGTTTAAATTTCAATACATTTACTCCTTAAATTAGTTCGTGTATTTTTGACTATTATATGTATACATTTATTTAAATTTGAAACATATTTTTGTTTATAAATAATATTTATAATATCAAAACAAATTAGTAACTGAGGATTAAAAAAATAAATAATGTAATAAATAAATAATCTAGATCCCTTTTTGAAACGTGAAACAAAATGAATGAATTAAAAAAATAATAGATATCTCAAAGAGACGAGGCTATTTTTTATTAATGGAAAAATATGGAAGTATGGGTAATTACAGGGCTTACGACCTGTCTTCGGCTAGCTTATGTGATCACTTTACACAATGTAACGTTCATCATTCCACCCAATCAACCTCCATAGCTATCAAATTTTTGAAAGTTGTATATACGTTAATATGAATACCATTACACTATCGCCATCTATGGACTAAATTTGATGTTTATTTTCCTGAAACAGCATATATGTCACAACGAATTACCCTGTAATTACCAATAATTCCATATTTTTCTATTAATAAAAAATAGTTTCGTCTCTGTAAGATATCTATTATTTGTTTAATAACAGTGCCTTTGTAGGTGAAAATCCAGTAATTGTGTGTTCTTGGACATATTTAAAAATTGTGCGAAATTTTTCGTTGGAGTTTTGGGTCACTTTTCAGATTATGGGGATTGGTTGTTAAGTTTTTGTTTCCAAAAGCGTAACAACACTGCATTTATTCCATAATTTAACAACCGCTCTTAAAATGTCATCTCTTTATGAAGAATCTTATGGAAAGTCATCACTGAGAGTATTTTTCTATTCAGCAAATGATAATTTTCGTTATGCGAATTCGGGAAGCGGTCCCCCAGCATTCCCTGTGTTCATAAATAATTTAACAGCATGTACATATGTATATAGATAAACGTGGCCCAACACAGAGCAACCGCTAGTTAAATTGCTTAGAAAAATCTCTTTGATGTATTCGCAATATCAATCAAAAATAAAGAGGAAACCATTAAATTTAGTGCTTGAGAATAAAGATACTATTCTGAGAGTCGCTGGGTATTTTTCTGTATAGTGTAGAAATAATAAAAAAAAGCTTTAAACACGAAATGTAGCTAATGTATGCCGTTTTAGTGCTTAATATGCAAAGGGAATATAAACTATATTATATACCGTGGAGTCGTTAAGGATGAATAATGGTTGTTTGCCAACAACAGTTTGTTTGGTCGATTAATGTATAGATAAAAGTGAAATTCCCCTCAAATTTATAGGACGGGCTTTTATGGGAGTTTCTCGAGATTTTCTCAACCAAACAGGACCACCGGCCTGAAGGCGACTGTAAATTATAAGCGGGCTCAACATTTTTCTTTTTAAAATTAATGTACACAAGTCAGGTATACATTATATGTAGCACAGAATATTCTTTTTCTTCCTGTGCGAGAATGCGCCATAATGGTCTAATTAACTAACTAACTTACTATCTATTCTGTTATCCCGCAGGAGTAGCCAGTGTTACGATGCTTTCCAGCTCTGGCGGATAGTACGCCAGAAGGCACTGTTACCAGCTAAGCTCAGTGTGTGTGTGTGATGACAGTTGCTTCATCGGACGGATGGGGGTAGAATAATAAGTGAAATACACGGTATAACTATTTCTAATTATTTATACAAGAGGTACCCGATAATATAATCGCGTACGAAGAGAGTTCAAAATCTTCTTGTACAACTAATAGTTCTTTCAAACAAAGTTCGACACTTCCCTGACTGACAAGGAGACACTTTTAGGATAACTCCTAGTCAAGTATCGTAAAACCGGTTATGGTTTTACGATACTTGACTTATCCATTTGGGTGGTGGGTGACGGCCGTTTTCCGGACCAGAATTTCATCTCGCCTTCGATAGCTTTTGAGGGCACGCCATTTTGAGCAGGACCAAGTTGGAAGTTCTCGACTCGTTCACACGGCTGCTCACCGCTAATCTTCACACGAGTCCCAGCCGGGCGATCCATCCATCGCGCGGGTGAATCGGTGACAATAATCTCCCGACCCACTGCGTCTTTTTAATTTTTTTTTATTTGTTCTGTTCATGTTCTTGATATACGTACATATTATACATTATAAACATTCTTATAAATGTACGAAAAAGGCGAACAAGCTTCATAGTGTAAGAAGTGTTCACTGTCTCCTTAACTAGACCAAAGTCTATAATTAAGGAGAAAAGTTCATCCGTTATCTATCATACAAATATGAAAACCATTATTAATATATATATATTTTAATTAAACCAAAAATATTAGGAATGAAGTAAACAGGGTTTTAAAAGAATTCTAATAACATAATAAATAAGTAAAATACTCTCGCTATCCCATGATTGAAACACTACGCTAAACAGAAAAATTAATGTAAAGAAATGATGTTCTGTTTATGTGATCATTTCCATGAATCTTTACTCAGTTTCCTTTCTTTCAACACCCAATAACTAGCTCCTGGATGGTGTTTGAGTTTGTCTATCGAGAATTGTTTCATACTGCTCGGCAAAATGTTGCAGGCTTTGGGGGCCAGAAACATATGGAAGGATTGACCAAAGCTAGTTTTCATTTTAGGCTTCACGGTGAGCCTATTCTTTTTTACTGCCGTAACATAATTATGAGATGGATATTTATGAAGCTCTTTTTGGAATGAAAATATACGATCAGTCTTTTTACATAGAGTTGTCGATAATAATGTTTTGTTTGCGATGTTTTTTCCTTTTTCACTGCCTTGGCGAAAACAGTGTCGTATTCATACGAACTCCGGGTGAGGTCCAATTTGCAAAATCTAAGGAGGTGTTCGCACCAAGGTTTTTGTCATATGGCAGCAGATATGACAGAGCTCGTCAGTTGTTGAAGTTTCTAACAGAACTATCCTCCAATCTCTGGTCTACTTTCGTGACAGGTCTTTTGCGGAAGTCCTCTGTTTCTGTTGATTTTATCAAGTTGTCTCATATATTTTCTTTAGCTTTCTTCAGGTACTCAAATCATCTTAGCGACAGTGTCTTATTTTTATCGACTGCAGATAACCCCCGTTCCGTAATTTTTCCACCTTGATTTAGAATGAAAGGTTTTAATTAATCTTAAGATAAATTGACAAAAAACTCAAAACTGTTGAAGTTATCTTTGCCTAAACAGCGTATTTAATTTTATTTGCAATCATTGCAGAGACATCCTTGATTCAGAGAGAAATTTGTTTGAAAATAATTTCAACAGTTTAGTCTTTATAATTAGTTAATTAATTAATACTGTTATTATTGTTCTCTTAACACAACATTTTTTTTCGTTTAAAGTTTATTTATATGTGAGTGTATAGATAGTATATTATATATATGAGGGTGTATAGATAGTATATTATATATATATTTTAATTTTATAAATGTTATTCATCCTAACTCTAAACACATATTAATTTTCTTGTAAGATTTGGTTGTAATAGCTGTATAGTTAGCAAATGAGAAAATATGTAGTGACTTTTCTCATGTGTTGTATAAATTAACACAATATTAATATTACGTAGATCGATAATCCATCGTATAGTAAAATGTGTGCACGTTAATCACACCGTAGGTTAAATAGACTATCTATCTTTAAATCCAATTTATTAAAATTATTTTGTTTAATCGATTTAATGACCCTACTACACGAGATGTAGGCTCATCACGAAAAATTGAAAGAAAATAATGAAATTTGACAATTCAGAAAAATATTTTTGATATAAACTACAATTAATTTTATACATCTCATTAATTATTTGTTACTCCCAGAAAATTCATTTCAATGTTAAATTACACAATAGAATGAAAACCAACCCCAACGGTGCGATATAAAGCATAATGCATACTTAGTATAAAGCTTATTTTTCTGTTGACGACATTTTAATTACCACTAAAAGTAAAATGCGAGCCACCAATGGAGCCACCTGACCTCGTTTGACAATTTGATGTTCTTTCGTTTTGCTTTTTTAAAAAGTAAATAAATGATGCTGGCAAATGTTGATGTTTGTAGCAAGAGAACAGAATTTCGATTTAAATACTATTTTAAATTATTAAATTTTATGATTTTTATTTAGATATTATATGATTATTCATGGCGTAATTAATTCGTTAATTTTTATTTTATTCAGTCTATACAAGTTATATTAACTATTTTGTTGCTTGTATCGCTGGGCTAAACCTTAATTGAAATATGCAGAATATAAAAATGATGTAATGTTTTACATGTTTGTTAATGATTAATTATATGTAATGCATTAGATAACAAGTCTAAAAAAAAATGCAAATTATGTATATATATATTTCATTAATATTTTGATTATTTCTATAAACTAGGGTTAACGTTATTACCTAATAGGAACACTAAATTTAGATGGAGAGAAAATTTAAAATAAATTACTTTTTATCAATTTCATGTGATGTTCGTACAATTATTGTGTTAGAAATTTCTGGTAATCTTATGATTAGGTAGTTTGAACATAAAATTGTGCAAAAAATATTTAAGAATAAATTTAAAAATGTATTAAGGGCGCGCTTTCAAAAATAATTCATATTTTCGCGTTTTTTACGAGAATGTGGGTTTTTGTTGTTCATTTATATCACAAGTTATACAATAGATTTGACTTCTTTAAAAATTATTACTTAAATAAGACCTTAACACTAACGTAAGACTAATAAACTGAATATTATGTGCCATAATTAAGAAAGTACAAGCGTTATAAGAAATACCGTATTTTCGTAAAAAATGCGGAAATATGAAAATTTTTTGAAAGCGCGCCCTTAAGACATTTTAAAATTTATTCTTAAATATTTTTACACAATTTTATGTTAAAACTACGTAATTATAAGATTACCAGAAATTTCTAAGGCAGTGATTGTACGAATTATTTTTGAATGGTAAACCTTAAAGTAAAGTGTTAAAATGAATTAATTAATTAGAAACCTGTTTTAATATACCTTTACATTTTTTAGTTTAGTAGTTGTGTTTTTTGAGTGCCAATTTAAAAGTGGTATATTTATATTATTTTCTTATATTTATGGATGTGTCAATTAAAAATGCAGTTTATAAAAAAAAAGAGATAAAAAGAATTATTATATTAAGATTGAAATAAATTATTATCAATAAAAGTCAACCATTTTATGAGTTTCTACATACATATAAGGAATTATAATACAATAATTTGATTTGGTTAACAAACGAATATAATAATACCGGTCAAAGAATTTCGAACATCTTCTCAATCCGTCAAATTAACCAATGTTTTCACAAATTTATTATTTCATTGATATAAAAAACAAAAAAAAAAATATTATTACAAATAATAAAATAAAAATGATACCTGTATGATGTCCAGTTCATTAGGAATGTTAATATACAATATATGAAGAAATATCTCAAAGTACAGAAAGAAATTTAAAAAATAAAGAGTAAAGATGAATAAAAATAAAGGAACAGAGGAGAAGGAGCAGGGGATCAGAAAAAGAATAGCTGGTCGGAGCTAAGTAAATAAAATAATAAAAGTATAAATATATCTGGTAATATTATACCTATTGTGTGTATTATATAATAGTATCATATACATATAGTACATAGTTCTTCTTTTGTATTACACTTTATAGTGCATTATCATAAATTATAAACTTCATATACAATCCTACAAAATTAAGATTATACAAGGACACCATGGAACAGCTAGTTAAGTGGTATCCAACAATTAAGAAAATAATTTAAAATGTTTATAAAACCTTTTTATAATATTGTACTATTAATCTTAATCTGTACACAAATGTAAATGTGGATTTCTTGAATAAAATTAATATTGATAACTGTTCAAAGGTTTTTAGTGAAAGTTTTATTTCGCATAGCGTATAAATAGTCTAGTCTAAGTCTAATACTTTATTATTGTAGGTACATATGATAGTCATCCAGAATTCCAAACTCTTATAAAAGGGATTTAACTAACTGAATTGTGTGAAGATTCTTTGGAGACAACTCTCGGCTTTCGACCATGAAATTCTAGCCATTTCACACCTTAATTCACGCTTATTAACTGGGACTGACATTTGATGTCAAATATCGAATGACTGTCGATGTTCCGTTCTTCAGTTGGTTGAATTAAAATCTCTCCAGCAATATAAAAATGCATTAAATGTTTGTAATTTAATGCTTCTGATTGTCTTAACGTTTCAAAAATAACAGTTGCAGTGTATGTAGATGACGTTTATATGCATGTCAATTCGAACGTCGTGTAGACTGATTTTAGTTTTTTCTCTTTCTACTAGTTTTAAGCTGATCTCCAGATCAAAATATTAACACGTGTACGTGGTACTGAGATTTATGTCATAATGTCTCATTCCGTGAATACGGGCCATAAAGTTTGAGAGGTTCTGTATATTATTGTATTATACATGGTATTCTCTCAAATATGCCATCCACAGAAGTATTAAATTAGCCTGAAAATTCTATTATATTTAAGGAATTACAGACGGCGAACGATTTTATAATAAATTTCCTTTTCAGATTACCCTGCTAATTACTATATAAGCGTTCCCGTCCGGAACGGATCGGAACGCGTCAGTTTGGAAAATATTACCGAATAGGTACCGGAACGCCCGGCTTTAGCATCGGGTGGACTGCCGTAATGTCCGTTTTGGAGGGAAAAGGTCGGAGATGGAGCACGTTCCCGCCGTCCCGTCCATTAACAGCTGACGAATAAAAGCCAGGGCGTGATATATCCACACACTTCCGCTTGTCCCGCCCTATCGGAGTCCGCGGCCGGCGAGGAGGTAACCAATATCTGGGACCATTTTAATGCTGTAAAAGTCGCAAACACGGACACAAATGGATTTGTTTTTATATAAATTGGGCAGACTCGAAGTTGGCGTTCCTTTACATCAATTCCGAATGGTATAAGTTTCGGGGTTAGAGAAGTGAAGGGAGATTGCATTGAATTTTTGAAGTAAGATATGTTTTGTTTTATCCGTCATGAAACTGCTGAAATTAGAACGTTAGAACCTCCATGCCAGGGTCACCAATTTTACAAGTTCATATTATCATAATGTAATGTATATGAGGATGAGTTCTTATCAGAAGTATTATGGTTTTGTGAATGATACTAAGCTGTCCCCAAATTTCATTTTAACATTTGTGTTCAATATATCTGGTTTGCTATGAGGAATGATGAAGGCATTAATGACTGGCGTGGTAGTCAATTGAAACGCGTTACACACATGATTAGACTGAATTTATTTCAATAAAGTTGACAAAGATTATTATACTGCGCGTGTTGAAATATATGGTGGAATCTACCGCGCAGTATGTAATATTACTAGAGATGCTGTCAGTCCAGGGGCAGGAAGAAAAATGAAGGCGCTTGCTACAGAGTGTATCCACTCTGTGCGTGACGTGGGACTGCCATCTCCCAGTGGTGGTTAAGTACTTCTCTACTGAATGCGTTTAGGTGCTCAAGTAATATGGGAATCGTGTCCCAATCACAACAGCACGTTGCATGTTGAGCTAACGTGTATTAAATGAAAAATTAGTTTTTGTTATATTAAAAGAAAATTTTACTTGATAATTTAGATTTCAAATGGAGCTTGGTTCTCCATTGCATTTTGTTAGGAGATTAGACCGTTCAAACTTAGAGGGTAGAATGTCATCTATGTATATTGCACCATAAGACTACAAGATTTAGTGTCTCAAAATTTTGCAGATAAATTAACAACTAATCGTAAACCAAGGACTAAACCAATAAGAGGGAGTGAAAGGGGATATAATAAATAAACTAAAATCTGGAGTGGAAAGGGGCGTAGAAAGTTCGAGGAAGGGTAATTTTAATGGAGAAGGAAAGCGGGAAAAAGAGGTAATATCAGTGGCGTAGCAACAATTTGCCGAATATATGTATACTGGGCCCCTATCTTCTCCCGACACAATTTCACAGTGGTGTCCGTATGAATTATTATCGCCTTAAGCTTCATTAACTTTATAACTTTCATCCTCGTTATAATGATTTTTATTAAAGCTTTTCTTCTTCTTTTAAATAGGCAATCTACCCTTCAACAGTGATTTGTGCCATTAATCATGTTAAAAATTTATTTTATAGAAAAAGGACAGTAATATTATAGAATAGGAAATATTATATTAAAGGTCAATACCATTGTGTTTCAAAAAATTTGCTATCATACAGATGAAATGTGGCGAGTTAAGGGAAATAAGATGACACAAATTAACCGGGAGTTGAAAATTACCAGTGACAAGATTCTAGAGATATTTGATATTGTTCTTTTGGAGACTTTCCTTTTGGAGAACCAGGGGGTGCGGGGAATAGATCTTTGAATTATTTTAATCCGATTACCCTTATGATTATTTGAATCCATCCATTGTGCAGTCCAAATAGAATTAGATTAAAGGTTTTAATATCTCTGTGTATTTATGTTCTTCTGCTCATACGTATACTGTTATCTATTTAGTAGGACATATTTTTTTCGGCATAGATAAAAATTTCAAGTATGCACCATGTTTTGTTTCTAACTATTAAACAAAAGAATATAAATACATTCCATATTCATTATTTAGGTATCCGAGTTTATATAATAAAATAATATATCCAAACAAATCTTAATAGGCTTGGTGTCGTCATTTAACAATGTTAACTTTTTGTACTTTATCAGGAATAATTCGGTTAAAAAATGATGAATGTTGAATATTTTTTTTTAGTTTTGCTCAGTGATCTTATTCGGAAATCTCGGGCACTCTTGGGGTCCGGGTCGTCAGGCAGCTTCCCAGGCTGCCCAGGTGGTAGCTACACCACTGGGTAATAATATTTAAATGTCGAGTGTATTCTTTTAAGACTAACGTAGTAAATGTAAAATGTGTGTTGCAGAGTAATTAATTGTATTTCGTGTATTCGTATTAATGGAATTGTTTGTTATTAAAATAGGTTGTAGGGTGAACGTGGGTTTTGCGTTGTAGCTCCGTAACGGAAAAGAGCGAACATAATTTGATCTCCTGCGCGGCCTTGTTAACTAATTTTTTCCCAAGAGGACATAACAAAACTTCTTATTCTGCGAATGTGCCAAAAACTTTAACCAACTACCTCGTTAAGCAAAACATGTAAGGAGACACTCAAACAAAAGGCGATTATTCAAAACCGTTTCAAAAGGGAGTGTCGTAATAATAAATTATTCGCCTTTGTTCTTTTTAACCAGTCGCTTTGTTTTGTCAGTCAGATATCTCTTCGGTTGCCGCCGAATTGAGTGGAGGATCAAATCATGGGAGTTCCAACCGAGGCGGGCCCTGAAGAAAGGACTAAAATATCTTTGTTCGGTTCACAGACGGCAGAATTAATTTGCGTCAAGTATTTAACCCTTTTAGGGACAGAAAAGGATTTTCAAACACGTCATTTGGGACGCATGTCGTATTTTGGTCACAGTGCTAAGGGTCAAGAGATAACTTAGACAATCGGTGTTCAAAGAAGTAGTTCGGTTTGCCTAAATGAACAGGCCAGATATGTTATTTATTAATAATTCAGTTTGTGAGCTATTTAATTTTAGTAGATAGACAATGAATACATTACATTTTTAAAAGCATATAATTTAATACGATCATTAATTATGTAGTAAAAGATCGACATCACTTAACACAGATTTGGATTTAATATAAGTATAGTCTCTTAAGCTGTGTGTAGGCTCACTTTCATATATGGTCACAATATAAAGAATTTAATGGTGAGATTTTAAAGTTACGAGTGAGAAATACCGATTCAAAGGAGACCTTTGGCATAGAACCCTTTCTGTGTATTTCTACAAGCCATCTTAATTTCGATTTTTCTAGATCGCAATTACACGTCTTGCGAGAACCAGAATAATGACTACAAAGATGTAACTCCGAAGGGAAGGCGCTCGGTGGGTCTCCCTAGACTAAGCTGGGGTAAACAGCACAAAATAAGGGAACGAGCTCAAAGGGACGATGGACAACAGGGGTAGAATCTTTGGGCCTACGACCCTACTTGGGTAAGAGGAAAAAGATGATGATGATAATGAATTTTGACATTTGCTATATAGTAAAATTAGTCGCAGTTTTCATTGAGAGCTAGACAAAGAAGAAAAAAGAAAAAAGTTTGACATTTAATATGTAAGTGGTAACCGTTTGATGTAAGGTATCATAATAAAAGTAGTCGATGGGTTTTTTTTTCTAGACGGTATGTAGCGGAGCAAACTAAAATGTCAGAAAATTATATTTTCGAGTAATGAAGTATGTGTTTGATTAAAAAATAGTATTATCGAGGACATAGTGTACGTACGATAATCAAAAATCATTTAAAAAAAAAATACATAAGCACTACATGAAGAATAATAAAATGGTTTCTTGGATAGTTTTGGCATATGTAGCGACTTATAAAAGAGTTTCATTCTCATAGAAACGGGTTTAGTGGTGTGGCGTATCTAAATGAAAAAAAATGATACATGTAAATGCCTTCTTCTCTATTCCTTGTCTTATGGAACTAGAAAGTTTTTTTATCGCAGTCGCTATTGAACGTCACCTATCCCAGGACAACGTAACTGTAGTCCAATTTATTTCAATACGCACCTTTTGTAGGTCTATATTGATGTTGTTCATTTATCTTCGTCTCAGTCTTTCTCGTGATTTAGATTCTATTGGTTTGTGTGAGGCTCGTGTTGTGTCGTTACTGTTATACGTTCACTCCTATTAAGTCGTCGTGTTTCACACTGTAAATTTTTTGGACAACTTTATTTTCAAAAATTGGCAATCTCTTGCAAATTAAGATTACGGGGAAATGTTTAGTGCCTTAAAAATCGATACGTGTTTAAAAATTTAGGAAAATAGAATGTATGTATTAGGTCTCTCTATACTCTCTGGATATGTCTATAGAACGACTAATGTAGTACTACAGACATAACCGAAGTGAATGATATATGTATTATTATATTAGTTCATTTCTAGAGAGAGAGAGAGAGAGAGAGATTTTAAGTGTTACATTTTCTACCCGTAATCAAATTAAACATATTTAAGTGGTTTTAAGTTACAAGAAGACAAGATAAGCATTTCTCAGTTCTATGACATTTCTATTCATTTCTAAACTATGTTCTGAGAAACTACTAAAACTTAAAAATGAACAAATCGTATTAATATTTTCAAAATGTAATAAAAATGAATAAATTAATGAATTCTGGCGTCTCCTATCGGATTTTATTCAAAGGTGTTTGAGATTCCGTACGTATAAAGTAGATTGCTTTCAAATAATGGAATGACAGATGTATCAATTAGATAGTGCAACATATAAGTTCGAAAAATTGTCGTTATCTTACTATGGTTCTGTGGTCATACGTGGTTACTATAGGTTAGCGCACTTTCACGGGTAGGGAGGGTTCCTGATCGGTGGTAACAACGGTGGTTCCTGGTTCCTGGTCGGATGGCAACAAAAAATATATTTGAATTAATTAATTGATTAAATTAAATTGATTTTATCTGTATATTTTTCTAATTTAAAAATATTAATAATTGTTAAAATTCTATACAAAGAGGAAAAAAATCTTGTATATTATAAAATTTAAACTTATTTTTTGAAATGAATTAATCTAAATGAAATTCAAATAAAATAAAAGAAATAACTAAAACTAAGAGAATATTTTCGATATTATTTTATTGGTTACTGAAGAGACAATTGCTGTCGTTAAATAGGTACGTTAAAAACTCTCTAAAGGGAGGGTACAGTACAATAAAGACGGTATAAATCATAGCTAATATATGGAGGACGGAATTCTAGAGTTATTTACTTATTTACCTTTGCCATATACGACACTATTGCATAATTTACAAAACGAATATGTATACAGAATATAACGGACCTGGTCCACATCATATTTTATGGGTGTGATGAAATACCTTTTCAAAATTTGAGTCACAAAGCTGTAGGAAAATAATAAAATGATGTTATGTAAATAATGGTTTTGGTGGTTCCTCGGACGAGTTGCGGCGTGATGTATTGTCTGTATATCTGACGGTACTGGGCGGACCTGCATGGCTGTCAAGTGCATGATTACGCGGTCATGTCTATGAGGCGCGAGGGGGGCTCCACAAATATGTATATTTATTAGTCCCGGTGTAATTATGCAGTTATTTATATTCTTAAAAACATGTAATATTATTTTTGGAAACCTTAACCAATGTGTCCGAGGTTTTCTAGAACCAGAAGAAGAGTCTTGTGAAGTATCCGCCTTAGTTTAAAGATTGAAATAATAATGTATAAATCAGATCATTTTAAGATAAATACTGTCTAGTACCATTTTTATGTGATCCTTTAATAGTGATGTGGAGTTTTATCGCCTCCACTGTCATTATCACCGTCGACGATCTTGAAAGCACCTTGCTTATACCGGTGTGTAAAACAAAGCTCCTAATAACCGTAAAAAGTCGCGTTCCAGATAACAACTATAGGAACCGCCTCTGTAACTTCTTGTGTGTAGAAATTTCATTGCACGGCTATTGTATTTCTCTAAATTTGTAATCTGTGCTTAAAAATAAATCCAGTGATTAATAATTAAAAGAATTTTCTCTCAAACACATCTGCAGAGCAGTTGTGATAATAATTAATGTTACTCCATTCCGTTCCATCTTGGAAACGATCCAAGAGAACCCGTCTGTCAAATTGGGGGATTACTTTAAATCGAGTCATCTGCGGTACAATATCTCGCTGTCTGAAGACACCAGATTCACAAGCGACTCATTTCAAGACTCGAGAACTAGCGGTAGTCAAACGTGAGAACCAAGTTAAATCTTATCCCCATCTGAAGATTTCTGAACTCGCCGCGTTGCATTTTGGAGAACAATGAAATTTAGCTCAACTGTTTGCAAAGCGCCCTTGCGACTAATTTGGGGTTTATTTTGTGTTTGGGGTGGTTTTGAATTAATTCAACCAGTCTGACGGCCGTGATGGCATTGAAACTTAGCTGGTGTATGTAAAGTAAAGCGACTATCATGGTTACAGAGAAAATTAACTACCAGATTGTGCACCCGTGATTTAATAAATATAAATTAAATATATTAATTATAAAGATATACATATAAAATCAATTTTATCGAAAAATATTGTTGTTGCGCCACCGGGATCTTTTTCCTAACCGGGGAAGGTGCTTTATCCAACTAAACTACAGCGACATTATTTTTAGCGACAATTTTCGACCCTATATGTTACCTTTTTGATATTAATACATTTAATCGTTCCATCATTTGACAGAGCCATCTACCTTATTTTTACAGAATCTCAAATACCTTTGAGTAAACTGATAACAGACGCCAGAATTATCAATTCATTTTTATTAAATTTTGGACACATTGATACAACTTTTACAGAATACATATATACATATAAAATCTTTATAATTAATATATTTAATTAATATTTAAAATATCACAGACCTATGTTCTGAATAATTACAACTTCACAATAAGAATGTGTTCTCCTAAATAATAAATATAGGTAAATTCTGAGTGCGTTATATTTTTGTGGATGTGAGTATTTAATGTTGACGATGACGTACTTCAAACAAAAAACAGTATTAATGTTGTTGAGAATTAATTTATTGTACATAGATTTGAATAAGAGCACATTAAAAAAAAAGCACAAAAAAGTATTAAATTCGTCACTTTACGTTATAATCGTTAATTTACGTCTCACATAAATGGAAGGAGGAGAACAAATATCTACCAAAAAATAATTGCAGAATATTTTTATTAAATTTCAAATCCAGCCATTCTACTAGCATCGTTAGAAGGACTCGAAATGAGAATTGGAAAAGGTTTTATTTCATTTGAACATAGGTCGCCGCACTAATACTAAAAGTAAAGCAGGTATGCCAGTTTGCTAAGCAATGCCGCGCAGTGTTCTTATTCGAAACTAACAGGGTTTCGCCGTGACAAAGAATTTTCGAGGAAAGTGGATGATTGTATTTTGCGACAAAAATATAAATGAAACTTGTGAATTAACTATTCTCTGTACGAGTATCTATGTATAAAAATATCATTGCAATCTGAGAGAGATATAGCTCGTGCAGATATTCAAACTTACGTTTTTATTACATAATATGTTATTTAATTTAATTCGAAATTAAAATTTTGATTAAATGGTGGTACTAGTTGTAAACCTCACCTCCATTTTATTTTCTTGACTTTTAATGTAGTTTTCGTCTCATGCAGCTGATACGCGTTTTGTTCATTCATTAATAATCAAACTTAGCGTTTTTTCATATAAATTGGTCATTCAAAATCTCTGTTAGTTGCAAAGTCAGTTATTTAGACAATCGCCATTTACATTAGTCTTCGCCACCATGAGATTTAAATGGCCACAAATATGGAAACTAGCTTGTTTTTGAAAGAAGGTGTAACATTTATTTTGTGTTTTAAACCAGATTATGTCGATTACCTATCATTCATAATAATAAATGTATTAATATCTAGTTCTTTAAGTTTCTATCTAATTTTTGTGTTTTTATCCAAATAAAAAAATGTGAAGGTTGCTGAGATTGTCCTAAAATTACACGTTCACTGAAAAGTTTTTTAGATAATGTTCTCTAACATTATTTAAACAAAACTAATATTGCTTTAAAACTCTGAAATTATACGCGAAAAGCTCAGATATTACAGGCTTGCTCGTCAAACTTATTGCAAGAAGTCCGCTAAACTTGCGTGATAATTCATGCATGAGAATATTATACTTTCCAGCATGTTACTGCGTTGCCCATATCTGCAGAAACTCAGTTAGCGGTTTTTAGTTCCGCGGTTTCACATGTCTGTCAACACTAAATTCTAAACTTGGAAACGTCAAAATGTTATTAGAGTTTGGCAACTTTTACGAGCGGGAACACGAGTATTAGTGTTTCTGCAGTGGAAGTTTGTTAGACCCGAATGATGCTAAAGAAAAGCCTATTTTTAAATAAAATTTTACAAGTTTTTATATCGTGGATATCGGTGGTAATAACGGTTAGTGTTCTTTTATGTGCACATGCGCGTATTCTGAGAGAATCCAGGATGATTGTGTGTTGGCATTGATGCTCTGAATTCCTTGGATGACCTTGCGTGTAATGTAAAACGGGATAAGATATTGCTTTGTAATTGGATTTAAATTAAATTACACATATGTGTATAACTTACTAATTTACCATCACTCCATAGAGTACCACACTCTTCTATCCCGACACACAATTCTCCCCTCATCCACATTCATACAAGCTCGCCGATTATTGAGGATTCTAACATGACCATACTCCAGTATTTGGTTTACCTGGTCATGCCAAGTCTTCCGCGGATGTCCTCTATTTCTGGTGCCATCAACACTTACGTCATATATCTTTCTTACCATTCTCTCCTCATTCATTCGTTCCATATAACCAAACCAGTTAAGTGATCCTCTATTAATCTTACTTACTGCACTAAGATCAGAATTCATTTCCACTGCATTCAATCTGCTTCCGTTCCTCTTTTGCCAGCTTCAGGTCTCACTTTCATACATCAGTGTCGATAACAGAACTCCATTGTAGTTATATATTACATTAAGACAAAAAATTATTAACTTATTATTAAGTTTAATGTAGATCTAGTTTATCTTTAGGCGATGCAGCTCCTTTGTTTCACCACCTATGAATGAATTGCCACGTAACCATCTGCCGGATATAAGATTTTTATGACCTGACCTGGTTATGCTAAGAAAGTTATGTAATACGAATAAGATAAATTAATGGCGTAGGAAAAAATTACCGAACTCTCGGCCCAGCACGTACATCTATAAACACACCGAGTATTTTAATTACAGGAATATTATTCTCATATATATTTTTTTATTTTCATGTACTATAATTTGGCTATTAGGTTACATACGTTTAAAGTATTTTTAATGAATGGTACAAATAGCTGTCACTGCTACTGGATATTTTGTTGGATGTTTACTTGTTGTTTCATACTGTTAATATATATAATACTACGTGCTAGTTCAGTGAAATTATTTCGTCTTTATTAAAGGTAGAAACTTGTGGTACCACTTGAGTAGTATTTTATTACATTTTTTCTTTTTTTTCTTAAATAATCTCATCATCATGGAGCTCGGGTCCCCGGGCGGCTGCTCAGGTGTAAATCGTACCAAGTGAATGTGATCAGACTTTCAAGCAATCTGCTCCAATCTGATTGAGAGCGATTTGCTACTAGCCTTTGAAAAACATTGGCATAAACAGTACATCTTATATCCAGAGCTAGAGTAATTTTTTATCATTTCATCTCACCTTTATTTCATTTTATTTTTTAAATTTATAATATTATTGTAATATTACACATATATAGTAATAGTATTTACTTTTTAAATGTATATAAATAACATTGTATTTTACCATATGAGTTTTATATTACAATCAATCAGTTTCTGAAAAATAATTTTCCTTCATCAAGGTAAGGATAACTAAACTTAAACATAAAATTATTATCTTTTGTTCAACATTTTTTAAAATTAATAATATTTCTAGTATCCGAATGCACAAAAATGATCAAAGATATGGGAAAATGACTTTAATAATAATAATTATTATTGGAGACATTTTAAGGATACGACTGATAGTTAAATTTGTTTGTTTGTTTATTTTTACACGTTCATAATTTTTAACCGGATTTCTTCGGATTGATTTTTCTGACACTGCTTGGTTTTGAATATGTCATAAAACTCATAAATTTGTATAATTTTTATTAATAATGACTAACCAAAATGTTTTTGCAGTAAGCATTAAATTTGATTATTGTTTAATTTACATATCAGTAGGTAGTAGGTACCTACCTGTATATAAATATTCACTCCACGTTGCCGACGGTCCTCATCTAAATGATCTACGACCTTGAAAGGTTAATTTCCTTAACCGACGCAAGTCGAGATTAAATGGGGGGGTTCATGATGTAAATAATTTAAATTTAAATCTCCCAGAGATGTGGATGCTTCACCGAAGGGGGTATTCGATCGATTTCAAGAATTGAATTAAAATGCGTCTCTCACTCTGACTAAACAATAAGTTGTCAAGCACCTTCGGTTGATTGTGTTAATTGTCGTGTTTTGTTTAATTCACTTTATATTGAAACTTTGTGTCTGTAGCATGAATTATTTACGCAAGTTACCCCATTGTACCAGTCGCCGAGCGCTCCCTCAGTTCGACGCCACTGCTTTGATGTTGTTCGCGATTGGGGCAATTCAATTAAGTCCCGTCCGCACCACGCCCGTTGGTCGGCCGAGCGTGATCCACCGAATAGAAAGGTCATTTGTTAATTTAATTAATTAATTTTTTAGCATACTTAAAGCCACCATATTTTGCGATTACTACATTGGTTAGATTATTATTATTTATTAAACATTAGAGGAATAAGTTAGCAAGCATAATCGCCATTATATTAGGTATAACATGTAGTATAAAGATTATAATTAAATTTTATATTATCAACATTATGAAATTGTTCATAATGATATGTTATTGGTCGACGAACATGAAAAAGGGAATGTAGGAATATAACATGAAGGATAAATACTTAATTAAAAAAATATAAATTAAAATAACACATTATCGTTAATAATAGCAGGTGAAATGTGGTCCGAAATTATATTATCCTTAACATATTATCCCATATATATATATATAGTTCATCATTTCCGTCCGATTGTTCGTCCGTGTCGCATAGCAACATACAACAAACGCATATAGATAGTTGTTCATGTCACAAGGCAACATAAAACAAACAATTCTGTCAATTTAATGATGTATAATAAAAGTGTGCGGTTATCGCGTGAAATAATATATTTTTTTATCATATTTTCGCTGATTTTTTTTTAAAACGTTTTTCATTTCTCAGGTACATGTATTATACCACCCCTGAATATATTTCTCATATAATAATCTTTTATTTTGTTTTGTTCTCTTCTTCCATTGTCTGAATTTTATTTCAAGTTCAGACGGTGTTATTTTGTGGTGTAGGAAATAATAATAATAAATCTACATTTTGTACAATTATTTTATTCATTGCATATTTATCACAATTCATTTCATTGCATTCATACCTAATGTATGATTATGATATATTATTATTTTTTATTTATTTGATTTTTTTTTATAATATGAATTATTAATTAAGTGTTGTACATTATTAAAATTAAATGTTTTTTATTCGTTTACCTCTTGTGCTTGGAGAGGGAGTTATATTGTAATAATTTTACATAGAGAGTTATACATTTGTAGTCTATAATTATTTATTCTCTAATTGTGTGCTTCTGAAGTGTTCTATAATATTATTTATTATATTTATACATTCTGATTAGGTTGTAGAAAAGTACAATAATGGCGGTTTATCATCTTCAAATTCAAATACATTTTTCTCAGTCAATAATTAATTTTATAAATAGAAATGAGCACCATTAGAACTGTCATATTTTTGACAATTACAAGTTTATTTTTAATATTTAAGTTTTTCATTTTGTTCGTGCGGCACCCATTTGTCAAGCTTTTTTTATTTTCCCAGGTGTTTTAAGTTGTCTAGAATAGTGATAGGCTAAATCGTTATTGTGACTGTATAGTTGGTATTCAATTGTAAAAACGACTGATTAATGAGATTTAATTATTGAAGCTTTAGTTTCTAGTGTACAGTGATTGCTCAACGAATTAAGTTACTAATCATCATTATAATCGAATACAAATATCTCAATCACAGTCATAAGCCATCATTAGTATAGAATTGTTAAAGCCTAACTATTATGTAAGAACTTGAATTGTTGAGCGTGGTTCTGATTTAATTATTGTAAACTATAGAAGAATGCCTGGGACCTTCTTTATCTCCAAGGATCTCGTCCTTAGCGCGATATTTTTGGAATCGTAATTGAATCATATATTCTTTAATAGTACTCACACCGAAAGATTAAAAGCAGTTTCTGCTGCTTCATTAGCCGTTATGAAATCAAACACTGTTCTCGTTTGATTATTTTCCATTTTTAATTCAATAATCCATTTCGAAGCAAAATTTATAATAAAATCGATGTCGATGTTAACAAAGTACAAACCATTAATAAATAAAAAATAATCAGAATTTTTTCTTTATTAAGGAGTGTTCACAAAAGAAAGGAGAGAAGTTGTTTAGAAGGGGAGACACCTTCCATTAAAACTTCCATTATCTTGAATTCTGGTGATCGATGTTTTTTTGTCGTTTTCCCGATAACTCACTAATACTAAATTTAGTGAAGAACTTATTTAATGTTACATGTTGCTGGTAGTTTTTACTTTTTTTTCCCAAAATAGTCAATCAAATTAGTTATCACGTAATAGAATGAATTTATATTTTAATTAACTGCGGCAATGTGTTGGTGCCAATTTTGCGCTTCTCAATTAAGCGGAATTTCCTTATGTCAACAGTTGGGCTATTGTTTACTTGACTCCTTCTCTTTTGATGAAATTTATTCCATGTGGTGGGTGAACTTACGTCATAAATATTGGGTTTTTGGACGAATGCGTTTTTAAAATTAGATTTAACTGTTTCCTGTTTGAATAAGTTCCACTGTATATTGATAATACATATTTTTCACGAAACCTCACGAAATCTATTCAAATGTCGATAATGCAAGTCACAATAGGTAGGTACACTGGCACAATAGGAAAGTACGTGTGCGTATTTTGATATCCCCGCTTCCTTACCACTAGCCGAAATTCAGTACACAATACTTAAATGTTCGTAGATAATGTATATTGTAGAGTAAATAGTATATTTCCATATCATATTCATACAGTATCAGGTGTACAACGCTTGGTCCATGGGCAGAACATTGAAAATAGATAGCTCTTTTATTTATAAAAGTTACTCTACTTAAATTTTAAATGAAAACACTAAAAAAAATTAAAGTAGGAACTTTGCTCGCGTGTTACCTAAAATAATTCACAATTGTGTCGTCGGTTCGCCGTCTCTGTTGAATAATATATATTGTGTATAAGAATTACATTTTTATATTTAAACAAAAAACTAACACTATCGCAATAGTTCAATTTCTCATGTGTTCTAAATTACAAGTATTTGTAAGTATTTACTAGTAACTCACTTTACAGAACAAAAGAAATTATTAAAAAAAACAGTACAATTTCTTCTGTCATCTTCGTCTCGGTGTTTAGATTGAATAAGAGTAAGTAGCTGTAAGAGCCTCAAAATTTATTATTAAGGAGAACATATTTTTATTGTGAAGTTGTAATTGTTCATAACATAGGTCTGTGATATTTTAAATACAAATTAAATGTATTAATTAGAAAGATATACGTATAAAATTAATTTTATCGAAAAATATTGTTGTTGCTACCGGAATTCAAACCTGGATCTCTTCCTATCCGGGGAACGTGCATTAAACGATTATGCTACAGTACACAGTACATTGACGACAAATTTTAAAAACCTATATGTTACACTTTTCAAATAGATACATCTATCATTCTATTATTTGCATTTACAGATCTATGTTCTGAATAATTACAACTTCATAATAAGAATGTGTTCTTCTTAATAATATATAAGTTGTATAAATGTGTCCATAATTTAATTAAAATGAGTTGTTAATTCTGAGTTCTACTATTGGATTGCTGAAAGGTATTTGAGATTCCGTGAAAATAAGGTAGATGGCTTTCAAATAATGGCACGATAGATGTATGAATTTGAAAAGTGTAACATATAAGTTCGAAAATTTGTCATTAATACACTTTGTGCTGTAACATGTATGTTAATGCTCGTTGGAAGAGGATTGGAAGAGATCCAGGTTCGAATCCCGGTAGCAACAACAATATTTTTCTATAAAATTGATTTTATATGTACATCTTTCTAATTAATACATTTAATTTGTATTCAAAATGTATTATTTAAGAAATTGGGTGAAGTCTCGTACCGAAACTGGTGCCGAATCATTCCCTTGAAGGGCCGAGCAAAGTAATATGCTAGTTTCTAATTAATATTCTTCATCATATTCAATCATAGATACTTTGATGGCGGCTGTAAGCTTCTGGCAAATATTTTATTCATACACTACCAGAGTTTCATCACATGTGAACATTCATCCCTCGGAAGTGCTAATTTGGGAATACTCTCCCTCTAATGTAAGACATACTCGTATATATATATATATATATATATATATATATATATATAATATATATACACGTAACTGATACTCGGCCGGTAAATGAGTTGAAACCTGACTGAATGAGATCTGTAATTCAATTTTCTAAAACTGTTGTTAAACGAGCAGATGTAGATTTCTATTTGAACTCAAAGTTTACATGCAGCTTCTTCCTCCTCTTCATGTGCCACCTTTACTGAAAGGTTGGTGACCAAGTTGCAAAATGTTGTAATATTATTAAGTGATACGGAAATTACTTTGTGGTGCAAGATTATTATTTTTTAATAAACCAAAACTTGTACTATATATACACCTATGTTGAATTATATTTTGTCAGTAGGTACCGTAGGTTTCGAAAGGTGCAGTCTCTCATCATCAATTGTAAATGATGACTAAGCTAAATACAGTTTTAAGACTTATTATTATTATTATTATAATCGACGTATTTGGGTAATATAGAAATAAGGAATGAAATAATAGGGAACGTGGTGTGATAATTAGTGTACTTTCCGGAAATATTTTTTTTGTATGATATTTGGATGGTTTCCAAGTCATTTATTATTAACCTTTTATAAGATTCTGAGAGAATTGAATTGTAATAAATAAAATTCGGAAAAACACTCATTAATAACATAATAACACGATTTATTAAACTTTTTTTAGTGTTTTTAGTACTTGTAGCTGTCTGTACGTATTTGCTTGAAAAGAAATATTCTAAAAATGTGAAATGTTCGATATTTTTAATCTTTCAATAATAAAAATAATGTCGTTATCATTATTATCAAAATTATAGGTTTTATTTTACAAGTGAATTATATAAATCAACTATATATTAAAAAACGTATTTTATGGGTTTGCTATAATTGTATTATAATTTTTTAAAATCAAGTCTCGTCTACAGGCCTATTTTTCTTAGTACAGAACCAAAAATACTGTCGTCATCAAATCTTGATCGTGATCATATCTACCAAAGACAATAACAAGTATCCGAAGAAATCATATCTACCAAAGACAATAACAAGTATCCGAAGAAATCATATCTACCAAAGACAATAACAAGTATCCGAAGAAAATTCAACATTAAATAATTCAAAGATATATTCCCCACACTCCCTGGATCACCAAATGGAAAGTCTCAAAAAGAACAGTATCAAATATCTTTAGAATGAGAATTGGGCATTGCCAGGTAGCCTCACATTTATTTAGATTGAACTTAATAGATTCCCCAATGTGTGAGTGTGGTGCCGAGAAGGAAACCCTTGACCATATTTTTTTGCCTGCCCATTGCGGAACACAGGTTTTTTTACAGTAATCTCGTTACTGGCAATTTTCAACTCCCGGTTAACTTGTGTCATCTTCTTTCACTTAACTCGTTACATTTAATCTAAATGATAGCAAATTTTTTTAACGACAATGCTATTGACTTATAATAAAATATTTCCTATTCTATAATATCATTATACTTTTTAATTATAAAATAAAGTTTTAACTTGACTAATGGCACAAATCACTCTTGAAGGGTGGATTGTCTATTTAAAAGAAGAAGAAGTGTACGTTTTATGAATAACTTTTATTCGCTTAATTTGATGGTATGCGGTAACAATTTAAAGGACGACCTATTTCTAGCTATAACGTGTAATGGAATGACAATCGGCATTGGTTTCCGGTTTAGTTCACTGGCCTGATTGATGGCAAATGGCCATAATTGTTGGTGTTATCAACTAATTACCATATGGCCTTACATAGCTATATATATATATAAATATGGCCTGCGTGCGTCAACGATCTGCATTCATATTCCGAAAAAAATAATTCTATTATCTTCTGATTGGATGATTATTTAATTCGTCACTTTATTGGATACGAAAAATATTACTCTTTAGATAGAATCAACTGAGCTTTACGTATGCAACCTAGGTAGGTTCCTAAACTACCATGAGTTTAACAATAGTAGAAATGATGACAAATTAAATGAATCTATCAATGCAAATAATATTTCGTTGCTACCAATTGGAAGAGGTCCAGGTTCGAATCACGGCAGCAATTAAATTTATTCGAGAGATAGATCTTTTCTGTATATCTTTCTAATTGACTCATTTAATTTGTATTTGATATTAAAAATATTGCATAACTATGTTCTGAAATTACAACTTCACAACAAAAATGTGGTTTTATGAAAAACAATAATTTAATTCGATACTGGAAGGAAGATAGATATTATATATCAACTACTTACTTACTTACTTACTTGCCATCACACCGTTTTCCCGCGGGGGTAGGTAGAGAGGATAGAGCGCCACACTCCTCTGTCCTGACACACAATTCTCGCCTCATCCACATTCATACATTTTCTCATACAAACTCTCCGATTGTTCAGACTTCTAACAGAACCATCTTCCATTATCTGGTATACCTGGTCGTGCCAAGTCTTCCGCGGACGTCCTCAATTTCTTCATCACCATCAACACTTGCGTCATATATATTTCTTAAAATTCTCTCCTCATCCATCCGTTCCATATGACCAAATCACCTAAGTGTTCCTTTCTTAATCTTACTCACTATACTAACATCAGCTTTACATTATTTCCTTATTTCTTCATTTTTTGCTCTGTCATAAATAGATTTGCCACATATACACCTAAGTGATTCACTGCATTCAGTCTACTTTCGTTCCTTTTCTGTCAGCTCCAGGCCTCACTTTCATACATAAGTGTCGGTACCAGGATTCTGCGTAAATTGAAAAATATGACTTTACTTTTATTTTTGACGAGATTTCACCTAGTAATTGATATGATTGACGTGAATATAATAAATCTCTTATACTATAGAATAATTATATATTAATTTTGCAAATATTAAGAATTGTATATGATCGTTGGATAAATATTCAATAAAAATCTTCCTTAAAAATAACAACTAGACCGATATTCAAGTTATACTAGTTGTGCTATTAACGATTGTTAAAATTGCATTAGATTTTTAATATCCATACGACAGATGTCTTATTCGAGTCTAAAAAAAAGAAATTGTACGTCTGAGCGTTGCTGTGTTGTAAGATGACATAATTTCTGTGCAAAAATTAATTTTACAATTAATTTTTAAATTTTTTATTATTTTTTATACAGCTGATATTTTACATGAATATAAAGAAAATATACTTTTTTTTACCTATATATAAAAATAAATCTTGTGAATGACTCCCATTTTCAACTTTACATATGTGATATGTAAGTATAGATGAAAGAGTCACAATGATATATAACATATCGGGTAAAGACACAAAAAATATATAAGTTTAAAAAAAATAATCTTTATCATACACATAAAAACATGTATAAAATAATAAGAATACAAAAAATTATTTAATTTTTAAATAATAATGTGATTTTGGCCAACTTGTATTAGGGTCGGTTTTTTGAAAATAAAATTTAAAAAATATAATTCTCTAAATGCTACTCGTAATTATGTTATATGTTATTTTGTGTCATTTAAATATCTTTAAAAAATTCACAAATAGTTATCGTTTATAAATGATTTTCGTAAATTTAGTGATATAAAATTTTTATTCGTATTATAATGTAAATATCAACCATTATGCAGTGCAGTACCGATATACAATATATAAGGCGGTCCCAAAAATTTTCTTTTTTTTGATACGTAAATACCATTAATGTATATTTAATGGCCTCGTCATTGTTTATGACTTCATGTTAGCATTTTCGATCCCTTGTATTGGACGAAACAAATAGCAGTCTGAAGGGGCAATATCAAGCGAGTATGCGGGATGGGTAAAACTTCCCAGACAAGTTAATTAATTTTTTTCATGCGACTTTTTGGCAGCATGGGGCCGCGCGTTATTATTAAGTAAAATGATATTCTATGTAGTGGTTCAGGCAAGTGGTTGACCTCAGGATAACCGATGTTTAGCGTTTGGTTATCATAAATAATTCATTTCTCGTCACCAGTTCACGTTTGAATAAAGTTACACATCATGTTTTTTAAGCGAAACACATGTGTTATTGCGAACTGTTTTATTTTAATCTAAAAGTTTGTACTGTATCCAAACTTCTTCCTTCCAAAACTTTACAAACTTTTTTAAATATTGATGCACTATTGATTTAGGTTTTGACATATTCAGGACCTTATCAAGTAATTTTATAGGTCGTTCAGTTCGTGATAAATCCTTCAAATTAAAATGTTCAGTTATGTTTTTTAAAACTATTATTGGCATACCTGAACAATATTTATTTTTATATAGTTTTTTTATAATTTTTGAAGCAATCATATGTGTGTTTTTTATGTGGATTTCGTAACCAATTAAGAATTGCAAACCGCGTTTTGAAGGGTTCATAATCATCTCTACCGCGACTACTAACATGATTTATTTTATTTCTTTATTAACATGAAAGATGCAATTTCTAGGTAAAGATTGCGACGTAACTGATGGCCAATGATACTGTAAAAAAAATCTGTTAGGAACTCCTTGTATACATAATATTTGTATGAAAAACAAAGGTAATTTTTTATTAAAGGTTACCGTAATAAGGCCCGTGTACACGGAAAGAGATACAATGAGGTAATCTCAGAGGTTTAGATGAGATATATCTCAATAACATGTACACGTGTTGAGATTTTAATCTGGATATAAACTCAGAGATTGGTAGGAAGAGACAAATACTTAAACCAGTGTATAAACATGACGTTTAATCTTGTGAGATTTGATATGTGCACACAAACGACATCTCAAATCACCATAATTAATAATTAATAAGTACAACTATCTATTATGAAGAGTTTGCATATATCATTAAACATTAACATTAATGTAAGGTGCTAAATTACACACGTTAATTCAGTTTTAATTGCTGCTGGGAATATTAAAAATCACTAAACGGACGAACGATAATGACGTTTGACGTACGTGACGAGCATGAAATAAGGCACAAGATGGCGAATCTCTGAGACATGGTATGTATACAGGGACTAAGAAGCCCAAGAACTGTCTCTAAAGAATCTCATAGGAGCGAAATCCGTATCACAAAGATTGTTTCGAGTCAAAAGTCTCATTCGTGGACGCGGGCCATTAGAACCAATATATTTAGATGTTAATAAATTTATAACTAAGGTAAAGTAAATTCACATTTTAAAAAATAATTTACATCGGATTAGTACCGAAAATTATATTTGCATTTTAAAAAATCCCATGCATTTGAATGAAAAAAAATCATTTCGATGACCCCAAAATAATATACTTTGACGTGAAAAAAATATTTTACAATCAAAAGAAATTAAGTGACAGACTGTTTAATGGATATTTTAGCGGTGTTCATTAAACGAGAAATAATCTCTTTATTGAATGTGATAAATCGATCGAGGAAGACTGTCAAAAGACATCAGTACGTACTAATACGAAAGAAAAGTAATTAAAGACATTAAAGAAAAATTTTCTTTGAGCCATTTGGAGTGGATCAAATAGAAAATGAAGATTTTCTTCGGATACTTGCCGTGGAAATTTTCTTTATTTAATTTTGAAAACGTTGTACCAATCAACATAATAATTTAATTTAATAAAATTATAAATAATATCGTCTTCGTATTTTAAAGATTTGTTTTGTTTTATTGTGTCGGCATTTCGAATATCACTCGTCTTGCCAGATTGTGATGAAACTTGTAAATGAAAATTTCTAACATTTAAGGTTAGATTTGTATTATTATTTTGTTGGGAATTTGTAATGTATTTGATAAATACAAACTGAAACATTTCATACTTATTGAAGATTTATAAATATTATAAAATTTTGATTTACATATGTTGATCACATACGCGCGATGTATATAGATGATGTACACATGTGCGGCATTTGAAAAATAAAATATATTTGACACGAGCATGTATTTCAGAACATTGTAGTCAAATTATTGTGACTCCGAGTATGAAATTCATAAAATACAATAAATGACACTGATAAATCTAATAATAAAACGTATCAAGATCACAATGGTAAAAATATGAAATTATACATAATTTATAAGCATTTAAAATAATAAATTGAATATATTTCTTAATATTCTAAGACATAAGTTAATAAGGTGTAACTTAAACTATTAACCTGAGCTATAGAATACTAAATTAAGATAGTTCATGTATACCTATATGCATTTAAATAAAATACAGTTCACTATTTTTAACCTTGAAGATTTCACATTCAAGTGTTTCTCATTAGAAATTTAAATGGTGTTCTCAGGTATAACATAAAATATTAAAAATATGTATTGTGTGCGCAATTTCTGGCCGACAAAGATGATCGCGCGTGGGGACAGATAATGAGATGTAGGAGAGATATAGGAATTTGGAATAGAGACAGGAAAGGTACAGGGGACTCGAGGATCAAGCGGATACCGGTAAGAACACGATCTACCCGAGCTGCTCCTTTAACTGGATTTCTTCTTTTCGGTGTGACCACAGTTCTTCTGATTTCACTGTTTCGCACGACATTCTTACCTGCAACAAAAAAAATAGCACATAGATCGGTACGCATAAGAGAGAAAACTGGAAAAAAAATAGTTCTGCCAATTGCTTTTTGTTTTTCTCAAATCAAAAACCATGAATCTCATGAAATCAACACGTTAAAAATAGTAAGATAGTAAAATTCGCGAATTAGTAAAAGAGGAAGTAGATATTTCAGTGATTTGAATATAGTTGTAAGCCTTTATAATGTTATTTTGTTAAAAAACAGTATAGGTAACGAATCCATACGAAACGGATCAACCGAAAGGAATTTTAAATTCAGTAAATAGTCAATTATATGACTTGAGTAATTCACTAGCTTAAAGACAGTACAGAGTAATGTGAATAGCTCGATGCGGCGAATAAACAAGATCGCCATGGGTACAGCGGTGAGTTGTCGTGGTAGTTTATGTTAATCGATTTATTTAATTTATATTTGTTTCCCAGAATTTTTAGTAATGTACAGCTTTTGTGCTTGTATGCACTGTTAGCCCCTGGTTATATATATATTACAAATAAATTTCTCTAAAATTTATTAAATAATATTGAATGAATCTGATCTTTAAACAAATTAATATTAGTCTTTTGTAGACCGGCAGAAGAGGTCTCGTTAAACTTTGCTCCTCGAACCTCGCGCTAGACCTTCGTCTACAGGGTAATGTATTCAGACCAATTTACCACACTTTATTTGGCCTTGTCAAAGGTTTCCACTAAGGACTGATGATTTACGACGAACGCTGGTGTATTCAATCTAAGATAAATACACGGGTACTCGGGACTGCCCTCAACGTTTAGCCATTTGATGAATTTATTTGGCAAATATATTTCTACTCAGAAAATGGTTATTGATTTTACATCGACGGTTTATTTATTGTATTAAAGTAGTAATGCCAGTAAATAATAATAATAATAATAATAATAATACACAGGTAGTACCATCATAAACAAAAAAAATAATTTAATAGACTTTTATATCCTTCCAATTCATGTAATAATACAAAACACTTTTGATATTTATAATAATAAGTAAATGAACATAATTGTAGTATTAGATTAGGCAGTCTAGTTACATGTAAAGTTTTCAGAGTATCGTAGACTCTGAGGAATTGTAAAAAAATTTTTTATGATTTCTTAGCCATTTGACAACTTTTTTTGAGAAACAAGTGATATAAATTAATTTATGTCTGAAATGTTATAAATTTTAGGTGCTTAGTATAAGAAGTATCATTGTTTAAACGTAGTTTTGATATTTACAATAATTATTTCTCGAATGTTTTGTTATAATAGTAATAAGTTTTAGAAATATTCTACGTGTGATATGGTTTGCTTTATATGGAGTTTTTAATAGACGAGTTTTAATGAATGTATATGTATATATTATATGTTTAGGAGATAACGGATTTTGTGGACACGATACCTTTAATCAGTTTACAATATTTTTTTTTTGAAAAATTGACTTAATAAATATATTGGATTGGTTCGTTAGTCAGCCTGATCCGTATCTTGTTTCAAAATAGCGGCCAGTTAAAATTCTAAAAAATGCACACCATTAATATTGGTCTTACGACCCGTATACAAGTATGAGATTTCTCTCAAAGATTTGAGTCGAGATTAAAACAGGACAGATTTCAAAGCGAATCGATTTATGAATCATCAGCCCATATTTGTGTGTGGTTTATAATAACGCAACCACATGTACATGTACTTTACGCAACTCGCAGAAACAGCGGCGTAACCACGCCGGTGCAGCCAATGGGGTGCGTTGGGGGCCACGTTAGATAAGGGCTCAAAAGGTTAAAAAAAAAGAATTATCGGTATTTGTGCTTACATCGATAAGTTTTTCAATGCTAATATGGATTTAAAATTATTATAATCCATAAGAAGAAATGTAATTGTAAAATAAAATTAAAAATAAAACATCAATGTTTTCTGCAATGGTAAGTTGTTTTTTATCATGTGAATATTATTAGAGAATTATTAAGAAGAACATATTCTTATTGTGAAGTTGTAATTATTCAGAACATAGGTCTGCAATATTTTAAATACTAATTAAATGTATTAATTAGAAAGATGTACACATAAAATCAATTTTATCGAAAAATATTGTTGTTTCGTTTTTAATATTGATAAAACCGCGTATTTCTTAATATTCTTATGTACGATACATTGTCATGTTAGATTTTAATCCCTCGAATTTGAGATTTGTTTGAATAACCCGCCATGTTTATGCAGAGGGCAAAACTCGTCCGCGCATACGTAGAGAGATCAGTGGCGGTGTGCAAAACCGTGCAGGGTGGCTTGCGGATGACTCCGGTAGGTACGTGAGCAATGAAAAATTCTTTACGTACTCATTCGGTAGGAAGTAAAAGAAATAAAAAAATCTTTTCCTGGCACGGGTCATAGGCACTCGCTAGTTTGGAGATTGGCGTCACGGAGCACTGGGATGTACGATTAATTCACGTAGAGTACGGCCAATGTAAGTTTGCGCGTGAGATTTCGGCCACGCGCATCTATACGAAGACATTCGTAAAACTTCGGAAAAAGGGCGCACGTGCCATAAGTTTACAGTAGGTAAACAAAAAAGCGATCTTCTGAATTTAATTGACTTTTAAATTTGGGCATTATTGAAAGATACACAAAATAAAAAGTCAGTTTCATTTTATAATCAATTTATTATGAGAAAATAACAGTTCAAAAATATTTTTAACTCTTTATTAATACTGGCTTCTTACAAAATTTAACAGAGGTCACAATTTAAAATAAATATTAATATAAACATTTGATGTTAAGAATTTATAAATAATGAAGTATAATGTAAATAACAATGAAAATTATTTTTTTTACATTTAAAGGCAACAATATCACAATTAAAAGATTTATTAAAATTGAGTTATTTATAATTAACTGCGAAAATATTACTCGTCTTTGAACTTTTTTCAAATCACTAACCCCGTCGGCAGCTTCATTAAACATGAACATGTATACGTTGAATAATATTTCACGTGCTTGCTCTCGCGGTGTTCGTCCGCGTCCCAAAGAAGATAATAAAGACATTATGTAAATATTAAAAATTCCGTAACTCTCGATTGGGTTGAGTGCACCTGCACTAAAAAGCAATCGGAAACGTCCAGAGCACACAAACTCGTTGAAGGACAAGGGGTGACCAATTAAAATGAGAGCTGATTGGTAACACACTAAATTAGGCCATACCCCTACCCCAAATGCGTTTCTGCGCAGATTTTTTAAAGCGCATACTTAGACTGGTCGTACACTACCATTCGGAATGGAGCGAAGAGTTGTTCTCTGCCATCGAACAACGGGGACATCCAGCCTGACGACCACGAAACTGCGTCTAGGCTGATCGGAAGGATGTGTTAGTTTATGTGCACCGGAATTTGAGGTTATGTGACCCTTATTATTTTTTAGTCATTGTCAAGTGGAACGATTGATTTACCACCAACTTTAAGAGTTAACTGCTTAGCAAATTGTACTTCGTAGCATTGCCAGGTTTGGCTTCATTTAGTTAACTTCGGATCCGAGGGGTTTGCCGTCGTTACTGTGTTAAAATGTATTTCTTGTTTCCGACGCTTGTCTTTGTGGCACATTATACCCGGTTGGACAGGTTAATTTTATAAGATCCTTTTATTTTGTATTAAACAAACCTATTGTAAAATTAACCTCTTTCATTAACTAGCATTGATTCCTAGTCCGAATTACACAACACTATAAATTTACTACAGGTAAAAGAAAGTACCCACGCCTCTATTGCAGCCGAATCCACATTCTTATGTCAACCACTGCCTAGCCGGTGGCGATGGCATGGCGTTCTATCAGTAGGAGCCAGAACGCACCGTAACAACATATGTACACAGGGAAACTTTTTTAATTTTGTATTGGGGCCCTAGTTGTTTTAGTTACGCCACTGCTCAGAGATCAAAATTTCATTAAGAGATCACCGTGGACACGGGCTATTAGAGAAACATGGAAGAGTACCTACAGGATATCATAAAACAGAAAAATTGTTTTCCCAACGAGGGCTTTTTTCAACGAAGGTGGATAAAGAGGTATACATTTAAGATACAACAGTTGCTATCCCTTAAAGGCAAATCGCTCTAATTACGGCGAGTTCCTTACCCGAATAAGGGCTCTAATGATTGAGGATACGATTAATTGAATAGGGCGCGTGGTCGGCATGCGGTACCCATCCATCAAATATTAGCGAGCCTCCAGGGATGGTGATTGATGATATAGAAACTACATAATACACGACCCCAATTCACCTTCCTTCCAGAATCTCTCATAGAGCGGTATACAAAAATTCTTCGATTGTCTGGTCGAGATTTACCTGTATTTATTTAAAACTTTCAAAATTTCAATAAGCGTAGTGATATTTTTGACTATAGCGTGAGTTATTTTAATATTTGGTGTACGAAGTATTTTTAGAGATTATTTATTATTATTTACTGCACGAAAAATAATATTAAAAAAATACACTAATATTTACTTACCATCAAGCCGTTTCGGGTAGGCAGAGAGGATAGAGCGCCACACTATTTTGTTCTGACAAACAATTCTCGACTTATCCATATTCATACATCTTCTCATACAAGCTCGATGATTATTGAGGTTTCTAACAGTACCATCTTCCAGTATCTGGTTTACCTGGTCGTGTTATGTCTTCCGCGGATGTCCTCTACTTCTAGTGCCATCAACACTTGCGTCATATATCTTTTTTACCATTATCTCCTCATTCATCCGTTTCATATGACCAAACCACCTAAGTGATCCTTTCTTAATCTTACTCACTATACTACGATTATCTTTACTCTGCCATAAATGGATCCGCCACATATACGCCCAAGTCACATCACATTTCCACTGCATTCAGTCTACTTGAGTTCCTCTTATGCCAGCTCTAGGCCTCACTTCCATATGTCGGTGTCAGTACCAGGACTCCATTGTGAACCGCTAGTCTTGCCTCAGTTGACAAGTTCTCATTAGCTATAATCGCATTCGAAGCGCCGTTCACTTTAATTCTTGCAGTCACCCTCCTTTCGAGATCTTTCTTTTTCTTTCCGTTTCTATCGAATATACTTCCCAAATACACAAACTCATCTACTTGTTCCAAACATTCATTACCTACAAGTATTTTGCACGTTGTCTTGCTTTCCTACTTCTCGATTACGAATACTAATAATATAATTGAAAAATTAACTTTTTTAAATCAGTGGTTAGATATTACCTTAATAAAAACAGGTCACTGTAAACAGAAAGTGAGTGAAATAAGTCACCGTAAGTAATAGAAAAATGGCCAGTACAAGGAATAAAAAATGTGATACTTAGGTATCTATTTCCAATTTTTAATTATTATTTTAAAAACAAATTCGAAGATCGATGATTTCTACTCAAAAATATTTGTATAGGTACACTGCCTTTATTATATTATATATTTTTTTGTTTGGAAAATATACAGTTATTTGATGTAAAAAAACCATAATAAAAGTGTAACAAAAATTGAACGAATTACATGTTTTCTCTGAAATAACAATATACTAGATACAATGTAAGACAATAATTTGAATATGACACTTATTGAATAAGACTGTAATAAGAAATGAATTTTACGCTGCATAGAAAACGATAAAAGAATTGAGAGAACTTTCTCCTCTACAAAAAAATCAGTAGAAAAAGGAGAGATAAAAGTTAAAAACAAAAAAATCTAACGTGAGAGCGAGGGGAAAGGAAAATGGGATAGAGAAAATAAAATCAAGGCCATTAAGGTTTATATATTGAATTTTGATTTAATTGCTGTAACTGAAGTATTGAAAATGTGTAATTCATTTAAGTGCGAGTTGAAATAAAGGGAAGTTTGGTAATAAAAATAATTTTGTTTGGCAATGGTGTTATAATGTGGAAGGTTGAACGAGAGATTAATTTTGGTTGACCTAGATGGCACTCGAATAAATATTCGTCTGAGTAAATCAGGACAGTCTACTCTACTTTGAAGTTGGCTATTTTGTATGGGAAGATGACATCGGCCGTGTCTCTTCGAATTTCTTTCATATGTTGACTGTGAAAACTTTGTCTGTTGATTAATTATAATTATAAGTGTAATATAAGATATAACTTAGCGCAATAAGTTTCGTATTAATGAAATGTTATTGAATGAATAATGTTGCGTAATGGCATAGATGCCGGAAGAAACAGGATTCGGAAGGAAGTTCCACTCACCACAATCTCCTGGTATACTGCGAAATCTTTTTGTAACCATACCAGTTCAGGGTCGCCGATCGACTGACTCGGTGGCACGTGAGGAAGGGGAGGAGGAGGGGGAAGGTGGAAGGCACAGTACAACATCCTCGCTCAAGCACAAATATATGTCCCAAACAAATAAACATAAATAATAATGACAGTTTTTCGATGTACACGTGTGCCATTAAAATGCTGTTTATTTTCAAAGGAGTTGGGAAACAGCTGTAGTGATGGTTGCAGGTTCGACCCTCATGTTTATTTTTGTATTTGAGCAGCATTTATATGGGTACGGAAAAAATTTTCTCGAGAAATTTTTGTACTTATTAATAAAATATAAGAAAAACCTTAAAGAAAGTAAACTTCAGAATGCGATGAATAATTTATGTGCAGAATTAAAATAAAGGTAAAACAATTTGATTTTCTAAATACGATTTTTGGAACGGAGCCTATTTGGGGCGCTACACGTCGGGTAGAAACTTCGGCGCCTTTCGATTCCAGGAGAGCCTTTAGATTTATTGCCTCTGTGGTGGTCTGTTCATGTCTGCGAATTCAGCCACATTCGAAATGATCCCGAAAGCTTCTTTCAATATTCAATATTCAGGGCGAATAAAACCATTAAATTAAAAATTAAAAATGCGAATAAAAACAAAATCGACTACACGGGAATATGGCTAAGTCAACTAAAAATTTCGTTTTTGCATCCATATCTCAGATTTCAATATTCTTAAAAATGCGAATAAAAAAAAAATCGACTACACGGGAATATGGCTAAGTCAACTAAAAATTTCGTTTTTGCATCCATATCTCAGATTTCAATATTCTTAAAAATGCGAATAAAAAAAAAATCGACTACACGGGAATATGGCTAAGTCAACTAAAAATTTCGTTTTTGCATCCATATCTCAGATTTCAATATTCTTAAAAATGCGAATAAAAAAAAAATCGACTACACGGGAATATGGCTAAGTCAACTAAAAATTTCGTTTTTGCATCCATATCTCAGATTTCAATATTCTTAAAAATGCGAATAAAAAAAAATCGACTACACGGGAATATGGCTAAGTCAACTAAAAATTTCGTTTTTGCATCCATATCTCAGATTTCAATATTCTTAAAAATGCGAATAAAAAAAAATCGACTACACGGGAATATGGCTAAGTCAACTAAAAATTTCGTTTTTGCATCCATATCTCAGATTTCAATATTCTTAAAAATGCGAATAAAAAAAAATCGACTACACGGGAATATGGCTAAGTCAACTAAAAATTTCGTTTTTGCATCCATATCTCAGATTTCAATATTCTTAAAAATGCGAATAAAAAAAAAATCGACTACACGGGAATATGGCTAAGTCAACTAAAAATTTCGTTTTTGCATCCATATCTCAGATTTCAATATTCTTAAAAATGCGAATAAAAAAAAAATCGACTACACGGGAATATGGCTAAGTCAACTAAAAATTTCGTTTTTGCATCCATATCTCAGATTTCAATATTCTTAAAAATGCGAATAAAAAAAAAATCGACTAGACGGGAATATGGCTAAGTCAACTAAAAATTTCGTTTTTGCATCCATATCTCAGATTTCAATATTCTTAAAAATGCGAATAAAAAAAAAATCGACTAGACGGGAATATGGCTAAGTCAACTAAAAATTTCGTTTTTGCATCCATATCTCAGATTTCAATATTCTTAAAAATGCGAATAAAAAAAAAATCGACTAGACGGGAATATGGCTAAGTCAACTAAAAATTTCGTTTTTGCATCCATATCTCAGATTTCAATATTCTTAAAAATGCGAATAAAAAAAAAATCGACTAGACGGGAATATGGCTAAGTCAACTAAAAATTTCGTTTTTGCATCCATATCTCAGATTTCAATATTCTTAAAAATGCGAATAAAAAAAAAATCGACTAGACGGGAATATGGCTAAGTCAACTAAAATTTTCGTTTTTGCATCCATATCTCAGATTTCAATATTCTTAAAAATGCGAATAAAAAAAAAATCGACTACACGGGAATATGGCTAAGTCAACTAAAATTTTCGTTTTTGCATCCATATCTCAGATTTCAATATTCTTAAAAATGCGAATAAAAAAAAATCGACTAGACGGGAATATGGCTAAGTCAACTAAAAATTTCGTTTTTGCATCCATATCTCAGATTTCAATATTCTTAAAAATGCGAATAAAAAAAAAATCGACTAGACGGGAATATGGCTAAGTCAACTAAAAATTTCGTTTTTGCATCCATATCTCAGATTTCAATATTCTTAAAAATGCGAATAAAAAAAAAATCGACTAGACGGGAATATGGCTAAGTCAACTAAAAATTTCGTTTTTGCATCCATATCTCAGATTTCAATATTCTTAAAAATGCGAATAAAAAAAAAATCGACTAGACGGGAATATGGCTAAGTCAACTAAAAATTTCGTTTTTGCATCCATATCTCAGATTTCAATATTCTTAAAAATGCGAATAAAAAAAAAATCGACTAGACGGGAATATGGCTAAGTCAACTAAAAATTTCGTTTTTGCATCCATATCTCAGATTTCAATATTCTTAAAAATGCGAATAAAAAAAAAATCGACTAGACGGGAATATGGCTAAGTCAACTAAAATTTTCGTTTTTGCATCCATATCTCAGATTTCAATATTCTTAAAAATGCGAATAAAAAAAAAATCGACTAGACGGGAATATGGCTAAGTCAACTAAAAATTTCGTTTTTGCATCCATATCTCAGATTTCAATATTCTTAAAAATGCGAATAAAAAAAAAATCGACTACACGGGAATATGGCTAAGTCAACTAAAAATTTCGTTTTTGCATCCATATCTCAGATTTCAATATTCTTAAAAATGCGAATAAAAAAAAAATCGACTACACGGGAATATGGCTAAGTCAACTAAAAATTTCGTTTTTGCATCCATATCTCAGATTTCAATATTCTTAAAAATGCGAATAAAAAAAAAATCGACTAGACGGGAATATGGCTAAGTCAACTAAAATTTTCGTTTTTGCATCCATATCTCAGATTTCAATATTCTTAAAAATGCGAATAAAAAAAAAATCGACTAGACGGGAATATGGCTAAGTCAACTAAAATTTTCGTTTTTGCATCCATATCTCAGATTTCAATATTCTTAAAAATGCGAATAAAAAAAAAATCGACTAGACGGGAATATGGCTAAGTCAACTAAAAATTTCGTTTTTGCATCCATATCTCAGATTTCAATATTCTTAAAAATGCGAATAAAAAAAAAATCGACTAGACGGGAATATGGCTAAGTCAACTAAAAATTTCGTTTTTGCATCCATATCTCAGATTTCAATATTCTTAAAAATGCGAATAAAAAAAAAATCGACTAGACGGGAATATGGCTAAGTCAACTAAAAATTTCGTTTTTGCATCCATATCTCAGATTTCAATATTCTTAAAAATGCGAATAAAAAAAAAATCGACTACACGGGAATATGGCTAAGTCAACTAAAAATTTCGTTTTTGCATCCATATCTCAGATTTCAATATTCTTAAAAATGCGAATAAAAAAAAAATCGACTAGACGGGAATATGGCTAAGTCAACTAAAATTTTCGTTTTTGCATCCATATCTCAGATTTCAATATTCTTAAAAATGCGAATAAAAAAAAAATCGACTAGACGGGAATATGGCTAAGTCAACTAAAAATTTCGTTTTTGCATCCATATCTCAGATTTCAATATTCTTAAAAATGCGAATAAAAAAAAAATCGACTACACGGGAATATGGCTAAGTCAACTAAAAATTTCGTTTTTGCATCCATATCTCAGATTTCAATATTCTTAAAAATGCGAATAAAAAAAAAATCGACTAGACGGGAATATGGCTAAGTCAACTAAAAATTTCGTTTTTGCATCCATATCTCAGATTTCAATATTCTTAAAAATGCGAATAAAAAAAAAATCGACTACACGGGAATATGGCTAAGTCAACTAAAATTTTCGTTTTTGCATCCATATCTCAGATTTCAATATTCTTAAAAATGCGAATAAAAAAAAAATCGACTACACGGGAATATGGCTAAGTCAACTAAAAATTTCGTTTTTGCATCCATATCTCAGATTTCAATATTCTTAAAAATGCGAATAAAAAAAAAATCGACTACACGGGAATATGGCTAAGTCAACTAAAATTTTCGTTTTTGCATCCATATCTCAGATTTCAATATTCTTAAAAATGCGAATAAAAAAAAAATCGACTAGACGGGAATATGGCTAAGTCAACTAAAATTTTCGTTTTTGCATCCATATCTCAGATTTCAATATTCTTAAAAATGCGAATAAAAAAAAAATCGACTACACGGGAATATGGCTAAGTCAACTAAAAATTTCGTTTTTGCATCCATATCTCAGATTTCAATATTCTTAAAAATGCGAATAAAAAAAAAATCGACTACACGGGAATATGGCTAAGTCAACTAAAAATTTCGTTTTTGCATCCATATCTCAGATTTCAATATTCTTAAAAATGCGAATAAAAAAAAAATCGACTAGACGGGAATATGGCTAAGTCAACTAAAATTTTCGTTTTTGCATCCATATCTCAGATTTCAATATTCTTAAAAATGCGAATAAAAAAAAAATCGACTAGACGGGAATATGGCTAAGTCAACTAAAAATTTCGTTTTTGCATCCATATCTCAGATTTCAATATTCTTAAAAATGCGAATAAAAAAAAAATCGACTAGACGGGAATATGGCTAAGTCAACTAAAATTTTCGTTTTTGCATCCATATCTCAGATTTCAATATTCTTAAAAATGCGAATAAAAAAAAAATCGACTACACGGGAATATGGCTAAGTCAACTAAAAATTTCGTTTTTGCATCCATATCTCAGATTTCAATATTCTTAAAAATGCGAATAAAAAAAAAATCGACTAGACGGGAATATGGCTAAGTCAACTAAAAATTTCGTTTTTGCATCCATATCTCAGATTTCAATATTCTTAAAAATGCGAATAAAAAAAAAATCGACTAGACGGGAATATGGCTAAGTCAACTAAAAATTTCGTTTTTGCATCCATATCTCAGATTTCAATATTCTTAAAAATGCGAATAAAAACAAAATCGACTACACGGGAATATGGCTAAGTCAACTAAAAATTTCGTTTTTGCATCCATATCTCAGATTTCAATATTCTTAAAAATGCGAATAAAAAAAAAATCGACTACACGGGAATATGGCTAAGTCAACTAAAAATTTCGTTTTTGCATCCATATCTCAGATTTCAATATTCTTAAAAATGCGAATAAAAAAAAAATCGACTAGACGGGAATATGGCTAAGTCAACTAAAAATTTCGTTTTTGCATCCATATCTCAGATTTCAATATTCTTAAAAATGCGAATAAAAAAAAAATCGACTACACGGGAATATGGCTAAGTCAACTAAAAATTTCGTTTTTGCATCCATATCTCAGATTTCAATATTCTTAAAAATGCGAATAAAAAAAAAATCGACTAGACGGGAATATGGCTAAGTCAACTAAAATTTTCGTTTTTGCATCCATATCTCAGATTTCAATATTCTTAAAAATGCGAATAAAAAAAAAATCGACTAGACGGGAATATGGCTAAGTCAACTAAAAATTTCGTTTTTGCATCCATATCTCAGATTTCAATATTCTTAAAAATGCGAATAAAAAAAAAATCGACTAGACGGGAATATGGCTAAGTCAACTAAAAATTTCGTTTTTGCATCCATATCTCAGATTTCAATATTCTTAAAAATGCGAATAAAAAAAAATCGACTACACGGGAATATGGCTAAGTCAACTAAAAATTTCGTTTTTGCATCCATATCTCAGATTTCAATATTCTTAAAAATGCGAATAAAAACAAAATCGACTACACGGGAATATGGCTAAGTCAACTAAAAATTTCGTTTTTGCATCCATATCTCAGATTTCAATATTCTTAAAAATGCGAATAAAAAAAAAATCGACTACACGGGAATATGGCTAAGTCAACTAAAATTTTCGTTTTTGCATCCATATCTCAGATTTCAATATTCTTAAAAATGCGAATAAAAAAAAAATCGACTAGACGGGAATATGGCTAAGTCAACTAAAATTTTCGTTTTTGCATCCATATCTCAGATTTCAATATTCTTAAAAATGCGAATAAAAAAAAAATCGACTAGACGGGAATATGGCTAAGTCAACTAAAAATTTCGTTTTTGCATCCATATCTCAGATTTCAATATTCTTAAAAATGCGAATAAAAAAAAAATCGACTACACGGGAATATGGCTAAGTCAACTAAAAATTTCGTTTTTGCATCCATATCTCAGATTTCAATATTCTTAAAAATGCGAATAAAAAAAAAATCGACTAGACGGGAATATGGCTAAGTCAACTAAAAATTTCGTTTTTGCATCCATATCTCAGATTTCAATATTCTTAAAAATGCGAATAAAAAAAAAATCGACTAGACGGGAATATGGCTAAGTCAACTAAAAATTTCGTTTTTGCATCCATATCTCAGATTTCAATATTCTTAAAAATGCGAATAAAAAAAAAATCGACTAGACGGGAATATGGCTAAGTCAACTAAAAATTTCGTTTTTGCATCCATATCTCAGATTTCAATATTCTTAAAAATGCGAATAAAAAAAAAATCGACTACACGGGAATATGGCTAAGTCAACTAAAAATTTCGTTTTTGCATCCATATCTCAGATTTCAATATTCTTAAAAATGCGAATAAAAAAAAAATCGACTAGACGGGAATATGGCTAAGTCAACTAAAAATTTCGTTTTTGCATCCATATCTCAGATTTCAATATTCTTAAAAATGCGAATAAAAAAAAAATCGACTACACGGGAATATGGCTAAGTCAACTAAAAATTTCGTTTTTGCATCCATATCTCAGATTTCAATATTCTTAAAAATGCGAATAAAAAAAAAATCGACTAGACGGGAATATGGCTAAGTCAACTAAAAATTTCGTTTTTGCATCCATATCTCAGATTTCAATATTCTTAAAAATGCGAATAAAAAAAAATCGACTAGACGGGAATATGGCTAAGTCAACTAAAATTTTCGTTTTTGCATCCATATCTCAGATTTCAATATTCTTAAAAATGCGAATAAAAAAAAAATCGACTACACGGGAATATGGCTAAGTCAACTAAAAATTTCGTTTTTGCATCCATATCTCAGATTTCAATATTCTTAAAAATGCGAATAAAAAAAAAATCGACTACACGGGAATATGGCTAAGTCAACTAAAAATTTCGTTTTTGCATCCATATCTCAGATTTCAATATTCTTAAAAATGCGAATAAAAAAAAAATCGACTAGACGGGAATATGGCTAAGTCAACTAAAAATTTCGTTTTTGCATCCATATCTCAGATTTCAATATTCTTAAAAATGCGAATAAAAAAAAAATCGACTAGACGGGAATATGGCTAAGTCAACTAAAAATTTCGTTTTTGCATCCATATCTCAGATTTCAATATTCTTAAAAATGCGAATAAAAAAAAAATCGACTAGACGGGAATATGGCTAAGTCAACTAAAAATTTCGTTTTTGCATCCATATCTCAGATTTCAATATTCTTAAAAATGCGAATAAAAAAAAAATCGACTAGACGGGAATATGGCTAAGTCAACTAAAAATTTCGTTTTTGCATCCATATCTCAGATTTCAATATTCTTAAAAATGCGAATAAAAAAAAAATCGACTACACGGGAATATGGCTAAGTCAACTAAAAATTTCGTTTTTGCATCCATATCTCAGATTTCAATATTCTTAAAAATGCGAATAAAAAAAAAATCGACTAGACGGGAATATGGCTAAGTCAACTAAAAATTTCGTTTTTGCATCCATATCTCAGATTTCAATATTCTTAAAAATGCGAATAAAAAAAAAATCGACTACACGGGAATATGGCTAAGTCAACTAAAAATTTCGTTTTTGCATCCATATCTCAGATTTCAATATTCTTAAAAATGCGAATAAAAAAAAAATCGACTAGCACGGGAATATGGCTAAGTCAACTAAAAATTTCGTTTTTGCATCCATATCTCAGATTTCAATATTCTTAAAAATGCGAATAAAAAAAAAATCGACTAGACGGGAATATGGCTAAGTCAACTAAAATTTTCGTTTTTGCATCCATATCTCAGATTTCAATATTCTTAAAAATGCGAATAAAAAAAAAATCGACTAGACGGGAATATGGCTAAGTCAACTAAAAATTTCGTTTTTGCATCCATATCTCAGATTTCAATATTCTTAAAAATGCGAATAAAAAAAAAATCGACTAGACGGGAATATGGCTAAGTCAACTAAAAATTTCGTTTTTGCATCCATATCTCAGATTTCAATATTCTTAAAAATGCGAATAAAAAAAAAATCGACTAGACGGGAATATGGCTAAGTCAACTAAAAATTTCGTTTTTGCATCCATATCTCAGATTTCAATATTCTTAAAAATGCGAATAAAAAAAAAATCGACTAGACGGGAATATGGCTAAGTCAACTAAAAATTTCGTTTTTGCATCCATATCTCAGATTTCAATATTCTTAAAAATGCGAATAAAAAAAAAATCGACTAGACGGGAATATGGCTAAGTCAACTAAAAATTTCGTTTTTGCATCCATATCTCAGATTTCAATATTCTTAAAAATGCGAATAAAAAAAAAATCGACTACACGGGAATATGGCTAAGTCAACTAAAAATTTCGTTTTTGCATCCATATCTCAGATTTCAATATTCTTAAAAATGCGAATAAAAAAAAAATCGACTAGACGGGAATATGGCTAAGTCAACTAAAAATTTCGTTTTTGCATCCATATCTCAGATTTCAATATTCTTAAAAATGCGAATAAAAAAAAAATCGACTAGACGGGAATATGGCTAAGTCAACTAAAAATTTCGTTTTTGCATCCATATCTCAGATTTCAATATTCTTAAAAATGCGAATAAAAAAAAAATCGACTAGACGGGAATATGGCTAAGTCAACTAAAATTTTCGTTTTTGCATCCATATCTCAGATTTCAATATTCTTAAAAATGCGAATAAAAAAAAAATCGACTAGACGGGAATATGGCTAAGTCAACTAAAAATTTCGTTTTTGCATCCATATCTCAGATTTCAATATTCTTAAAAATGCGAATAAAAAAAAAATCGACTACACGGGAATATGGCTAAGTCAACTAAAAATTTCGTTTTTGCATCCATATCTCAGATTTCAATATTCTTAAAAATGCGAATAAAAAAAAAATCGACTACACGGGAATATGGCTAAGTCAACTAAAAATTTCGTTTTTGCATCCATATCTCAGATTTCAATATTCTTAAAAATGCGAATAAAAAAAAAATCGACTAGACGGGAATATGGCTAAGTCAACTAAAATTTTCGTTTTTGCATCCATATCTCAGATTTCAATATTCTTAAAAATGCGAATAAAAAAAAAATCGACTAGACGGGAATATGGCTAAGTCAACTAAAAATTTCGTTTTTGCATCCATATCTCAGATTTCAATATTCTTAAAAATGCGAATAAAAAAAAAATCGACTACACGGGAATATGGCTAAGTCAACTAAAAATTTCGTTTTTGCATCCATATCTCAGATTTCAATATTCTTAAAAATGCGAATAAAAAAAAAATCGACTAGACGGGAATATGGCTAAGTCAACTAAAAATTTCGTTTTTGCATCCATATCTCAGATTTCAATATTCTTAAAAATGCGAATAAAAAAAAAATCGACTACACGGGAATATGGCTAAGTCAACTAAAAATTTCGTTTTTGCATCCATATCTCAGATTTCAATATTCTTAAAAATGCGAATAAAAAAAAAATCGACTAGACGGGAATATGGCTAAGTCAACTAAAAATTTCGTTTTTGCATCCATATCTCAGATTTCAATATTCTTAAAAATGCGAATAAAAAAAAAATCGACTAGACGGGAATATGGCTAAGTCAACTAAAAATTTCGTTTTTGCATCCATATCTCAGATTTCAATATTCTTAAAAATGCGAATAAAAAAAAAATCGACTACACGGGAATATGGCTAAGTCAACTAAAAATTTCGTTTTTGCATCCATATCTCAGATTTCAATATTCTTAAAAATGCGAATAAAAAAAAAATCGACTACACGGGAATATGGCTAAGTCAACTAAAAATTTCGTTTTTGCATCCATATCTCAGATTTCAATATTCTTAAAAATGCGAATAAAAAAAAAATCGACTAGACGGGAATATGGCTAAGTCAACTAAAAATTTCGTTTTTGCATCCATATCTCAGATTTCAATATTCTTAAAAATGCGAATAAAAAAAAAATCGACTACACGGGAATATGGCTAAGTCAACTAAAAATTTCGTTTTTGCATCCATATCTCAGATTTCAATATTCTTAAAAATGCGAATAAAAAAAAAATCGACTAGACGGGAATATGGCTAAGTCAACTAAAAATTTCGTTTTTGCATCCATATCTCAGATTTCAATATTCTTAAAAATGCGAATAAAAAAAAAATCGACTAGACGGGAATATGGCTAAGTCAACTAAAAATTTCGTTTTTGCATCCATATCTCAGATTTCAATATTCTTAAAAATGCGAATAAAAAAAAAATCGACTACACGGGAATATGGCTAAGTCAACTAAAAATTTCGTTTTTGCATCCATATCTCAGATTTCAATATTCTTAAAAATGCGAATAAAAAAAAAATCGACTAGACGGGAATATGGCTAAGTCAACTAAAAATTTCGTTTTTGCATCCATATCTCAGATTTCAATATTCTTAAAAATGCGAATAAAAAAAAAATCGACTAGACGGGAATATGGCTAAGTCAACTAAAAATTTCGTTTTTGCATCCATATCTCAGATTTCAATATTCTTAAAAATGCGAATAAAAAAAAATCGACTACACGGGAATATGGCTAAGTCAACTAAAAATTTCGTTTTTGCATCCATATCTCAGATTTCAATATTCTTAAAAATGCGAATAAAAAAAAAATCGACTAGACGGGAATATGGCTAAGTCAACTAAAATTTTCGTTTTTGCATCCATATCTCAGATTTCAATATTCTTAAAAATGCGAATAAAAAAAAAATCGACTAGACGGGAATATGGCTAAGTCAACTAAAATTTTCGTTTTTGCATCCATATCTCAGATTTCAATATTCTTAAAAATGCGAATAAAAAAAAAATCGACTAGACGGGAATATGGCTAAGTCAACTAAAATTTTCGTTTTTGCATCCATATCTCAGATTTCAATATTCTTAAAAATGCGAATAAAAACAAAATCGACTACACGGGAATATGGCTAAGTCAACTAAAAATTTCGTTTTTGCATCCATATCTCAGATTTCAATATTCTTAAAAATGCGAATAAAAAAAAAATCGACTACACGGGAATATGGCTAAGTCAACTAAAAATTTCGTTTTTGCATCCATATCTCAGATTTCAATATTCTTAAAAATGCGAATAAAAAAAAAATCGACTACACGGGAATATGGCTAAGTCAACTAAAAATTTCGTTTTTGCATCCATATCTCAGATTTCAATATTCTTAAAAATGCGAATAAAAAAAAATCGACTACACGGGAATATGGCTAAGTCAACTAAAAATTTCGTTTTTGCATCCATATCTCAGATTTCAATATTCTTAAAAATGCGAATAAAAAAAAAATCGACTAGACGGGAATATGGCTAAGTCAACTAAAATTTTCGTTTTTGCATCCATATCTCAGATTTCAATATTCTTAAAAATGCGAATAAAAAAAAAATCGACTACACGGGAATATGGCTAAGTCAACTAAAAATTTCGTTTTTGCATCCATATCTCAGATTTCAATATTCTTAAAAATGCGAATAAAAAAAAAATCGACTACACGGGAATATGGCTAAGTCAACTAAAAATTTCGTTTTTGCATCCATATCTCAGATTTCAATATTCTTAAAAATGCGAATAAAAAAAAAATCGACTAGACGGGAATATGGCTAAGTCAACTAAAAATTTCGTTTTTGCATCCATATCTCAGATTTCAATATTCTTAAAAATGCGAATAAAAAAAAAATCGACTAGACGGGAATATGGCTAAGTCAACTAAAAATTTCGTTTTTGCATCCATATCTCAGATTTCAATATTCTTAAAAATGCGAATAAAAAAAAAATCGACTACACGGGAATATGGCTAAGTCAACTAAAAATTTCGTTTTTGCATCCATATCTCAGATTTCAATATTCTTAAAAATGCGAATAAAAAAAAAATCGACTAGACGGGAATATGGCTAAGTCAACTAAAAATTTCGTTTTTGCATCCATATCTCAGATTTCAATATTCTTAAAAATGCGAATAAAAAAAAAATCGACTACACGGGAATATGGCTAAGTCAACTAAAAATTTCGTTTTTGCATCCATATCTCAGATTTCAATATTCTTAAAAATGCGAATAAAAAAAAAATCGACTACACGGGAATATGGCTAAGTCAACTAAAAATTTCGTTTTTGCATCCATATCTCAGATTTCAATATTCTTAAAAATGCGAATAAAAAAAAAATCGACTACACGGGAATATGGCTAAGTCAACTAAAAATTTCGTTTTTGCATCCATATCTCAGATTTCAATATTCTTAAAAATGCGAATAAAAAAAAAATCGACTAGACGGGAATATGGCTAAGTCAACTAAAAATTTCGTTTTTGCATCCATATCTCAGATTTCAATATTCTTAAAAATGCGAATAAAAAAAAAATCGACTAGACGGGAATATGGCTAAGTCAACTAAAAATTTCGTTTTTGCATCCATATCTCAGATTTCAATATTCTTAAAAATGCGAATAAAAAAAAAATCGACTACACGGGAATATGGCTAAGTCAACTAAAAATTTCGTTTTTGCATCCATATCTCAGATTTCAATATTCTTAAAAATGCGAATAAAAAAAAAATCGACTACACGGGAATATGGCTAAGTCAACTAAAAATTTCGTTTTTGCATCCATATCTCAGATTTCAATATTCTTAAAAATGCGAATAAAAAAAAAATCGACTAGACGGGAATATGGCTAAGTCAACTAAAAATTTCGTTTTTGCATCCATATCTCAGATTTCAATATTCTTAAAAATGCGAATAAAAAAAAAATCGACTAGACGGGAATATGGCTAAGTCAACTAAAAATTTCGTTTTTGCATCCATATCTCAGATTTCAATATTCTTAAAAATGCGAATAAAAAAAAAATCGACTACACGGGAATATGGCTAAGTCAACTAAAAATTTCGTTTTTGCATCCATATCTCAGATTTCAATATTCTTAAAAATGCGAATAAAAAAAAAATCGACTACACGGGAATATGGCTAAGTCAACTAAAAATTTCGTTTTTGCATCCATATCTCAGATTTCAATATTCTTAAAAATGCGAATAAAAACAAAATCGACTACACGGGAATATGGCTAAGTCAACTAAAAATTTCGTTTTTGCATCCATATCTCAGATTTCAATATTCTTAAAAATGCGAATAAAAAAAAAATCGACTACACGGGAATATGGCTAAGTCAACTAAAAATTTCGTTTTTGCATCCATATCTCAGATTTCAATATTCTTAAAAATGCGAATAAAAAAAAAATCGACTAGACGGGAATATGGCTAAGTCAACTAAAAATTTCGTTTTTGCATCCATATCTCAGATTTCAATATTCTTAAAAATGCGAATAAAAAAAAAATCGACTACACGGGAATATGGCTAAGTCAACTAAAAATTTCGTTTTTGCATCCATATCTCAGATTTCAATATTCTTAAAAATGCGAATAAAAAAAAAATCGACTACACGGGAATATGGCTAAGTCAACTAAAAATTTCGTTTTTGCATCCATATCTCAGATTTCAATATTCTTAAAAATGCGAATAAAAAAAAAATCGACTAGACGGGAATATGGCTAAGTCAACTAAAAATTTCGTTTTTGCATCCATATCTCAGATTTCAATATTCTTAAAAATGCGAATAAAAAAAAAATCGACTACACGGGAATATGGCTAAGTCAACTAAAAATTTCGTTTTTGCATCCATATCTCAGATTTCAATATTCTTAAAAATGCGAATAAAAAAAAAATCGACTACACGGGAATATGGCTAAGTCAACTAAAAATTTCGTTTTTGCATCCATATCTCAGATTTCAATATTCTTAAAAATGCGAATAAAAAAAAAATCGACTACACGGGAATATGGCTAAGTCAACTAAAAATTTCGTTTTTGCATCCATATCTCAGATTTCAATATTCTTAAAAATGCGAATAAAAAAAAAATCGACTAGACGGGAATATGGCTAAGTCAACTAAAAATTTCGTTTTTGCATCCATATCTCAGATTTCAATATTCTTAAAAATGCGAATAAAAAAAAAATCGACTAGACGGGAATATGGCTAAGTCAACTAAAAATTTCGTTTTTGCATCCATATCTCAGATTTCAATATTCTTAAAAATGCGAATAAAAAAAAAATCGACTAGACGGGAATATGGCTAAGTCAACTAAAAATTTCGTTTTTGCATCCATATCTCAGATTTCAATATTCTTAAAAATGCGAATAAAAAAAAAATCGACTAGACGGGAATATGGCTAAGTCAACTAAAAATTTCGTTTTTGCATCCATATCTCAGATTTCAATATTCTTAAAAATGCGAATAAAAAAAAAATCGACTACACGGGAATATGGCTAAGTCAACTAAAAATTTCGTTTTTGCATCCATATCTCAGATTTCAATATTCTTAAAAATGCGAATAAAAAAAAAATCGACTACACGGGAATATGGCTAAGTCAACTAAAAATTTCGTTTTTGCATCCATATCTCAGATTTCAATATTCTTAAAAATGCGAATAAAAAAAAAATCGACTACACGGGAATATGGCTAAGTCAACTAAAAATTTCGTTTTTGCATCCATATCTCAGATTTCAATATTCTTAAAAATGCGAATAAAAAAAAAATCGACTACACGGGAATATGGCTAAGTCAACTAAAAATTTCGTTTTTGCATCCATATCTCAGATTTCAATATTCTTAAAAATGCGAATAAAAAAAAAATCGACTAGACGGGAATATGGCTAAGTCAACTAAAAATTTCGTTTTTGCATCCATATCTCAGATTTCAATATTCTTAAAAATGCGAATAAAAAAAAAATCGACTACACGGGAATATGGCTAAGTCAACTAAAAATTTCGTTTTTGCATCCATATCTCAGATTTCAATATTCTTAAAAATGCGAATAAAAAAAAAATCGACTACACGGGAATATGGCTAAGTCAACTAAAAATTTCGTTTTTGCATCCATATCTCAGATTTCAATATTCTTAAAAATGCGAATAAAAAAAAAATCGACTAGACGGGAATATGGCTAAGTCAACTAAAAATTTCGTTTTTGCATCCATATCTCAGATTTCAATATTCTTAAAAATGCGAATAAAAAAAAAATCGACTAGACGGGAATATGGCTAAGTCAACTAAAAATTTCGTTTTTGCATCCATATCTCAGATTTCAATATTCTTAAAAATGCGAATAAAAAAAAAATCGACTAGACGGGAATATGGCTAAGTCAACTAAAAATTTCGTTTTTGCATCCATATCTCAGATTTCAATATTCTTAAAAATGCGAATAAAAAAAAAATCGACTACACGGGAATATGGCTAAGTCAACTAAAAATTTCGTTTTTGCATCCATATCTCAGATTTCAATATTCTTAAAAATGCGAATAAAAAAAAAATCGACTACACGGGAATATGGCTAAGTCAACTAAAAATTTCGTTTTTGCATCCATATCTCAGATTTCAATATTCTTAAAAATGCGAATAAAAAAAAAATCGACTACACGGGAATATGGCTAAGTCAACTAAAAATTTCGTTTTTGCATCCATATCTCAGATTTCAATATTCTTAAAAATGCGAATAAAAAAAAAATCGACTAGACGGGAATATGGCTAAGTCAACTAAAAATTTCGTTTTTGCATCCATATCTCAGATTTCAATATTCTTAAAAATGCGAATAAAAAAAAAATCGACTACACGGGAATATGGCTAAGTCAACTAAAAATTTCGTTTTTGCATCCATATCTCAGATTTCAATATTCTTAAAAATGCGAATAAAAAAAAAATCGACTAGACGGGAATATGGCTAAGTCAACTAAAAATTTCGTTTTTGCATCCATATCTCAGATTTCAATATTCTTAAAAATGCGAATAAAAAAAAAATCGACTAGACGGGAATATGGCTAAGTCAACTAAAAATTTCGTTTTTGCATCCATATCTCAGATTTCAATATTCTTAAAAATGCGAATAAAAAAAAAATCGACTACACGGGAATATGGCTAAGTCAACTAAAAATTTCGTTTTTGCATCCATATCTCAGATTTCAATATTCTTAAAAATGCGAATAAAAAAAAAATCGACTAGACGGGAATATGGCTAAGTCAACTAAAAATTTCGTTTTTGCATCCATATCTCAGATTTCAATATTCTTAAAAATGCGAATAAAAAAAAAATCGACTAGACGGGAATATGGCTAAGTCAACTAAAAATTTCGTTTTTGCATCCATATCTCAGATTTCAATATTCTTAAAAATGCGAATAAAAAAAAAATCGACTAGACGGGAATATGGCTAAGTCAACTAAAAATTTCGTTTTTGCATCCATATCTCAGATTTCAATATTCTTAAAAATGCGAATAAAAAAAAAATCGACTACACGGGAATATGGCTAAGTCAACTAAAAATTTCGTTTTTGCATCCATATCTCAGATTTCAATATTCTTAAAAATGCGAATAAAAAAAAAATCGACTAGACGGGAATATGGCTAAGTCAACTAAAAATTTCGTTTTTGCATCCATATCTCAGATTTCAATATTCTTAAAAATGCGAATAAAAAAAAAATCGACTAGACGGGAATATGGCTAAGTCAACTAAAAATTTCGTTTTTGCATCCATATCTCAGATTTCAATATTCTTAAAAATGCGAATAAAAAAAAAATCGACTACACGGGAATATGGCTAAGTCAACTAAAAATTTCGTTTTTGCATCCATATCTCAGATTTCAATATTCTTAAAAATGCGAATAAAAAAAAAATCGACTACACGGGAATATGGCTAAGTCAACTAAAAATTTCGTTTTTGCATCCATATCTCAGATTTCAATATTCTTAAAAATGCGAATAAAAAAAAAATCGACTACACGGGAATATGGCTAAGTCAACTAAAAATTTCGTTTTTGCATCCATATCTCAGATTTCAATATTCTTAAAAATGCGAATAAAAAAAAAATCGACTAGACGGGAATATGGCTAAGTCAACTAAAAATTTCGTTTTTGCATCCATATCTCAGATTTCAATATTCTTAAAAATGCGAATAAAAAAAAAATCGACTAGACGGGAATATGGCTAAGTCAACTAAAAATTTCGTTTTTGCATCCATATCTCAGATTTCAATATTCTTAAAAATGCGAATAAAAAAAAAATCGACTAGACGGGAATATGGCTAAGTCAACTAAAAATTTCGTTTTTGCATCCATATCTCAGATTTCAATATTCTTAAAAATGCGAATAAAAAAAAAATCGACTACACGGGAATATGGCTAAGTCAACTAAAAATTTCGTTTTTGCATCCATATCTCAGATTTCAATATTCTTAAAAATGCGAATAAAAAAAAAATCGACTACACGGGAATATGGCTAAGTCAACTAAAAATTTCGTTTTTGCATCCATATCTCAGATTTCAATATTCTTAAAAATGCGAATAAAAAAAAAATCGACTAGACGGGAATATGGCTAAGTCAACTAAAAATTTCGTTTTTGCATCCATATCTCAGATTTCAATATTCTTAAAAATGCGAATAAAAAAAAAATCGACTAGACGGGAATATGGCTAAGTCAACTAAAAATTTCGTTTTTGCATCCATATCTCAGATTTCAATATTCTTAAAAATGCGAATAAAAAAAAAATCGACTACACGGGAATATGGCTAAGTCAACTAAAAATTTCGTTTTTGCATCCATATCTCAGATTTCAATATTCTTAAAAATGCGAATAAAAAAAAAATCGACTAGACGGGAATATGGCTAAGTCAACTAAAATTTTCGTTTTTGCATCCATATCTCAGATTTCAATATTCTTAAAAATGCGAATAAAAAAAAAATCGACTACACGGGAATATGGCTAAGTCAACTAAAAATTTCGTTTTTGCATCCATATCTCAGATTTCAATATTCTTAAAAATGCGAATAAAAAAAAAATCGACTACACGGGAATATGGCTAAGTCAACTAAAAATTTCGTTTTTGCATCCATATCTCAGATTTCAATATTCTTAAAAATGCGAATAAAAAAAAAATCGACTACACGGGAATATGGCTAAGTCAACTAAAAATTTCGTTTTTGCATCCATATCTCAGATTTCAATATTCTTAAAAATGCGAATAAAAAAAAAATCGACTACACGGGAATATGGCTAAGTCAACTAAAAATTTCGTTTTTGCATCCATATCTCAGATTTCAATATTCTTAAAAATGCGAATAAAAAAAAAATCGACTAGACGGGAATATGGCTAAGTCAACTAAAAATTTCGTTTTTGCATCCATATCTCAGATTTCAATATTCTTAAAAATGCGAATAAAAAAAAAATCGACTAGACGGGAATATGGCTAAGTCAACTAAAAATTTCGTTTTTGCATCCATATCTCAGATTTCAATATTCTTAAAAATGCGAATAAAAAAAAAATCGACTACACGGGAATATGGCTAAGTCAACTAAAAATTTCGTTTTTGCATCCATATCTCAGATTTCAATATTCTTAAAAATGCGAATAAAAAAAAAATCGACTACACGGGAATATGGCTAAGTCAACTAAAAATTTCGTTTTTGCATCCATATCTCAGATTTCAATATTCTTAAAAATGCGAATAAAAAAAAAATCGACTACACGGGAATATGGCTAAGTCAACTAAAAATTTCGTTTTTGCATCCATATCTCAGATTTCAATATTCTTAAAAATGCGAATAAAAAAAAAATCGACTACACGGGAATATGGCTAAGTCAACTAAAAATTTCGTTTTTGCATCCATATCTCAGATTTCAATATTCTTAAAAATGCGAATAAAAAAAAAATCGACTACACGGGAATATGGCTAAGTCAACTAAAATTTTCGTTTTTGCATCCATATCTCAGATTTCAATATTCTTAAAAATGCGAATAAAAAAAAAATCGACTACACGGGAATATGGCTAAGTCAACTAAAAATTTCGTTTTTGCATCCATATCTCAGATTTCAATATTCTTAAAAATGCGAATAAAAAAAAAATCGACTAGACGGGAATATGGCTAAGTCAACTAAAAATTTCGTTTTTGCATCCATATCTCAGATTTCAATATTCTTAAAAATGCGAATAAAAAAAAAATCGACTACACGGGAATATGGCTAAGTCAACTAAAAATTTCGTTTTTGCATCCATATCTCAGATTTCAATATTCTTAAAAATGCGAATAAAAAAAAAATCGACTACACGGGAATATGGCTAAGTCAACTAAAAATTTCGTTTTTGCATCCATATCTCAGATTTCAATATTCTTAAAAATGCGAATAAAAAAAAAATCGACTAGACGGGAATATGGCTAAGTCAACTAAAAATTTCGTTTTTGCATCCATATCTCAGATTTCAATATTCTTAAAAATGCGAATAAAAAAAAAATCGACTAGACGGGAATATGGCTAAGTCAACTAAAAATTTCGTTTTTGCATCCATATCTCAGATTTCAATATTCTTAAAAATGCGAATAAAAAAAAAATCGACTACACGGGAATATGGCTAAGTCAACTAAAAATTTCGTTTTTGCATCCATATCTCAGATTTCAATATTCTTAAAAATGCGAATAAAAAAAAAATCGACTACACGGGAATATGGCTAAGTCAACTAAAAATTTCGTTTTTGCATCCATATCTCAGATTTCAATATTCTTAAAAATGCGAATAAAAAAAAAATCGACTACACGGGAATATGGCTAAGTCAACTAAAAATTTCGTTTTTGCATCCATATCTCAGATTTCAATATTCTTAAAAATGCGAATAAAAAAAAAATCGACTACACGGGAATATGGCTAAGTCAACTAAAAATTTCGTTTTTGCATCCATATCTCAGATTTCAATATTCTTAAAAATGCGAATAAAAAAAAAATCGACTACACGGGAATATGGCTAAGTCAACTAAAAATTTCGTTTTTGCATCCATATCTCAGATTTCAATATTCTTAAAAATGCGAATAAAAAAAAAATCGACTACACGGGAATATGGCTAAGTCAACTAAAAATTTCGTTTTTGCATCCATATCTCAGATTTCAATATTCTTAAAAATGCGAATAAAAAAAAAATCGACTACACGGGAATATGGCTAAGTCAACTAAAAATTTCGTTTTTGCATCCATATCTCAGATTTCAATATTCTTAAAAATGCGAATAAAAAAAAAATCGACTAGACGGGAATATGGCTAAGTCAACTAAAATTTTCGTTTTTGCATCCATATCTCAGATTTCAATATTCTTAAAAATGCGAATAAAAAAAAAATCGACTACACGGGAATATGGCTAAGTCAACTAAAAATTTCGTTTTTGCATCCATATCTCAGATTTCAATATTCTTAAAAATGCGAATAAAAAAAAAATCGACTACACGGGAATATGGCTAAGTCAACTAAAAATTTCGTTTTTGCATCCATATCTCAGATTTCAATATTCTTAAAAATGCGAATAAAAAAAAAATCGACTAGACGGGAATATGGCTAAGTCAACTAAAAATTTCGTTTTTGCATCCATATCTCAGATTTCAATATTCTTAAAAATGCGAATAAAAAAAAAATCGACTACACGGGAATATGGCTAAGTCAACTAAAAATTTCGTTTTTGCATCCATATCTCAGATTTCAATATTCTTAAAAATGCGAATAAAAAAAAAATCGACTACACGGGAATATGGCTAAGTCAACTAAAAATTTCGTTTTTGCATCCATATCTCAGATTTCAATATTCTTAAAAATGCGAATAAAAAAAAAATCGACTACACGGGAATATGGCTAAGTCAACTAAAAATTTCGTTTTTGCATCCATATCTCAGATTTCAATATTCTTAAAAATGCGAATAAAAAAAAAATCGACTACACGGGAATATGGCTAAGTCAACTAAAAATTTCGTTTTTGCATCCATATCTCAGATTTCAATATTCTTAAAAATGCGAATAAAAAAAAAATCGACTACACGGGAATATGGCTAAGTCAACTAAAAATTTCGTTTTTGCATCCATATCTCAGATTTCAATATTCTTAAAAATGCGAATAAAAAAAAAATCGACTAGACGGGAATATGGCTAAGTCAACTAAAAATTTCGTTTTTGCATCCATATCTCAGATTTCAATATTCTTAAAAATGCGAATAAAAAAAAAATCGACTACACGGGAATATGGCTAAGTCAACTAAAAATTTCGTTTTTGCATCCATATCTCAGATTTCAATATTCTTAAAAATGCGAATAAAAAAAAAATCGACTACACGGGAATATGGCTAAGTCAACTAAAAATTTCGTTTTTGCATCCATATCTCAGATTTCAATATTCTTAAAAATGCGAATAAAAAAAAAATCGACTAGACGGGAATATGGCTAAGTCAACTAAAAATTTCGTTTTTGCATCCATATCTCAGATTTCAATATTCTTAAAAATGCGAATAAAAAAAAAATCGACTAGACGGGAATATGGCTAAGTCAACTAAAAATTTCGTTTTTGCATCCATATCTCAGATTTCAATATTCTTAAAAATGCGAATAAAAAAAAAATCGACTACACGGGAATATGGCTAAGTCAACTAAAAATTTCGTTTTTGCATCCATATCTCAGATTTCAATATTCTTAAAAATGCGAATAAAAAAAAAATCGACTACACGGGAATATGGCTAAGTCAACTAAAAATTTCGTTTTTGCATCCATATCTCAGATTTCAATATTCTTAAAAATGCGAATAAAAAAAAAATCGACTACACGGGAATATGGCTAAGTCAACTAAAAATTTCGTTTTTGCATCCATATCTCAGATTTCAATATTCTTAAAAATGCGAATAAAAAAAAAATCGACTAGACGGGAATATGGCTAAGTCAACTAAAAATTTCGTTTTTGCATCCATATCTCAGATTTCAATATTCTTAAAAATGCGAATAAAAAAAAAATCGACTACACGGGAATATGGCTAAGTCAACTAAAAATTTCGTTTTTGCATCCATATCTCAGATTTCAATATTCTTAAAAATGCGAATAAAAAAAAAATCGACTACACGGGAATATGGCTAAGTCAACTAAAAATTTCGTTTTTGCATCCATATCTCAGATTTCAATATTCTTAAAAATGCGAATAAAAAAAAAATCGACTACACGGGAATATGGCTAAGTCAACTAAAAATTTCGTTTTTGCATCCATATCTCAGATTTCAATATTCTTAAAAATGCGAATAAAAAAAAAATCGACTACACGGGAATATGGCTAAGTCAACTAAAAATTTCGTTTTTGCATCCATATCTCAGATTTCAATATTCTTAAAAATGCGAATAAAAAAAAAATCGACTAGACGGGAATATGGCTAAGTCAACTAAAAATTTCGTTTTTGCATCCATATCTCAGATTTCAATATTCTTAAAAATGCGAATAAAAAAAAAATCGACTAGACGGGAATATGGCTAAGTCAACTAAAAATTTCGTTTTTGCATCCATATCTCAGATTTCAATATTCTTAAAAATGCGAATAAAAAAAAAATCGACTACACGGGAATATGGCTAAGTCAACTAAAAATTTCGTTTTTGCATCCATATCTCAGATTTCAATATTCTTAAAAATGCGAATAAAAAAAAAATCGACTACACGGGAATATGGCTAAGTCAACTAAAAATTTCGTTTTTGCATCCATATCTCAGATTTCAATATTCTTAAAAATGCGAATAAAAAAAAAATCGACTACACGGGAATATGGCTAAGTCAACTAAAAATTTCGTTTTTGCATCCATATCTCAGATTTCAATATTCTTAAAAATGCGAATAAAAAAAAAATCGACTAGACGGGAATATGGCTAAGTCAACTAAAAATTTCGTTTTTGCATCCATATCTCAGATTTCAATATTCTTAAAAATGCGAATAAAAAAAAAATCGACTAGACGGGAATATGGCTAAGTCAACTAAAATTTTCGTTTTTGCATCCATATCTCAGATTTCAATATTCTTAAAAATGCGAATAAAAAAAAAATCGACTACACGGGAATATGGCTAAGTCAACTAAAAATTTCGTTTTTGCATCCATATCTCAGATTTCAATATTCTTAAAAATGCGAATAAAAAAAAAATCGACTACACGGGAATATGGCTAAGTCAACTAAAAATTTCGTTTTTGCATCCATATCTCAGATTTCAATATTCTTAAAAATGCGAATAAAAAAAAAATCGACTACACGGGAATATGGCTAAGTCAACTAAAAATTTCGTTTTTGCATCCATATCTCAGATTTCAATATTCTTAAAAATGCGAATAAAAAAAAAATCGACTACACGGGAATATGGCTAAGTCAACTAAAAATTTCGTTTTTGCATCCATATCTCAGATTTCAATATTCTTAAAAATGCGAATAAAAAAAAAATCGACTAGACGGGAATATGGCTAAGTCAACTAAAAATTTCGTTTTTGCATCCATATCTCAGATTTCAATATTCTTAAAAATGCGAATAAAAAAAAAATCGACTACACGGGAATATGGCTAAGTCAACTAAAAATTTCGTTTTTGCATCCATATCTCAGATTTCAATATTCTTAAAAATGCGAATAAAAAAAAAATCGACTACACGGGAATATGGCTAAGTCAACTAAAAATTTCGTTTTTGCATCCATATCTCAGATTTCAATATTCTTAAAAATGCGAATAAAAAAAAAATCGACTACACGGGAATATGGCTAAGTCAACTAAAAATTTCGTTTTTGCATCCATATCTCAGATTTCAATATTCTTAAAAATGCGAATAAAAAAAAATCGACTAGACGGGAATATGGCTAAGTCAACTAAAAATTTCGTTTTTGCATCCATATCTCAGATTTCAATATTCTTAAAAATGCGAATAAAAAAAAAATCGACTACACGGGAATATGGCTAAGTCAACTAAAAATTTCGTTTTTGCATCCATATCTCAGATTTCAATATTCTTAAAAATGCGAATAAAAAAAAAATCGACTACACGGGAATATGGCTAAGTCAACTAAAAATTTCGTTTTTGCATCCATATCTCAGATTTCAATATTCTTAAAAATGCGAATAAAAAAAAAATCGACTACACGGGAATATGGCTAAGTCAACTAAAAATTTCGTTTTTGCATCCATATCTCAGATTTCAATATTCTTAAAAATGCGAATAAAAAAAAAATCGACTACACGGGAATATGGCTAAGTCAACTAAAAATTTCGTTTTTGCATCCATATCTCAGATTTCAATATTCTTAAAAATGCGAATAAAAAAAAAATCGACTAGACGGGAATATGGCTAAGTCAACTAAAAATTTCGTTTTTGCATCCATATCTCAGATTTCAATATTCTTAAAAATGCGAATAAAAAAAAAATCGACTAGACGGGAATATGGCTAAGTCAACTAAAAATTTCGTTTTTGCATCCATATCTCAGATTTCAATATTCTTAAAAATGCGAATAAAAAAAAAATCGACTACACGGGAATATGGCTAAGTCAACTAAAAATTTCGTTTTTGCATCCATATCTCAGATTTCAATATTCTTAAAAATGCGAATAAAAAAAAAATCGACTACACGGGAATATGGCTAAGTCAACTAAAAATTTCGTTTTTGCATCCATATCTCAGATTTCAATATTCTTAAAAATGCGAATAAAAAAAAAATCGACTACACGGGAATATGGCTAAGTCAACTAAAAATTTCGTTTTTGCATCCATATCTCAGATTTCAATATTCTTAAAAATGCGAATAAAAAAAAAATCGACTACACGGGAATATGGCTAAGTCAACTAAAAATTTCGTTTTTGCATCCATATCTCAGATTTCAATATTCTTAAAAATGCGAATAAAAAAAAAATCGACTACACGGGAATATGGCTAAGTCAACTAAAAATTTCGTTTTTGCATCCATATCTCAGATTTCAATATTCTTAAAAATGCGAATAAAAAAAAAATCGACTACACGGGAATATGGCTAAGTCAACTAAAAATTTCGTTTTTGCATCCATATCTCAGATTTCAATATTCTTAAAAATGCGAATAAAAAAAAAATCGACTACACGGGAATATGGCTAAGTCAACTAAAAATTTCGTTTTTGCATCCATATCTCAGATTTCAATATTCTTAAAAATGCGAATAAAAAAAAAATCGACTACACGGGAATATGGCTAAGTCAACTAAAAATTTCGTTTTTGCATCCATATCTCAGATTTCAATATTCTTAAAAATGCGAATAAAAAAAAAATCGACTACACGGGAATATGGCTAAGTCAACTAAAAATTTCGTTTTTGCATCCATATCTCAGATTTCAATATTCTTAAAAATGCGAATAAAAAAAAAATCGACTAGACGGGAATATGGCTAAGTCAACTAAAAATTTCGTTTTTGCATCCATATCTCAGATTTCAATATTCTTAAAAATGCGAATAAAAAAAAAATCGACTAGACGGGAATATGGCTAAGTCAACTAAAAATTTCGTTTTTGCATCCATATCTCAGATTTCAATATTCTTAAAAATGCGAATAAAAAAAAAATCGACTAGACGGGAATATGGCTAAGTCAACTAAAAATTTCGTTTTTGCATCCATATCTCAGATTTCAATATTCTTAAAAATGCGAATAAAAAAAAAATCGACTACACGGGAATATGGCTAAGTCAACTAAAAATTTCGTTTTTGCATCCATATCTCAGATTTCAATATTCTTAAAAATGCGAATAAAAAAAAAATCGACTACACGGGAATATGGCTAAGTCAACTAAAAATTTCGTTTTTGCATCCATATCTCAGATTTCAATATTCTTAAAAATGCGAATAAAAAAAAAATCGACTACACGGGAATATGGCTAAGTCAACTAAAAATTTCGTTTTTGCATCCATATCTCAGATTTCAATATTCTTAAAAATGCGAATAAAAAAAAAATCGACTAGACGGGAATATGGCTAAGTCAACTAAAAATTTCGTTTTTGCATCCATATCTCAGATTTCAATATTCTTAAAAATGCGAATAAAAAAAAAATCGACTACACGGGAATATGGCTAAGTCAACTAAAAATTTCGTTTTTGCATCCATATCTCAGATTTCAATATTCTTAAAAATGCGAATAAAAAAAAAATCGACTACACGGGAATATGGCTAAGTCAACTAAAAATTTCGTTTTTGCATCCATATCTCAGATTTCAATATTCTTAAAAATGCGAATAAAAAAAAAATCGACTACACGGGAATATGGCTAAGTCAACTAAAAATTTCGTTTTTGCATCCATATCTCAGATTTCAATATTCTTAAAAATGCGAATAAAAAAAAAATCGACTAGACGGGAATATGGCTAAGTCAACTAAAAATTTCGTTTTTGCATCCATATCTCAGATTTCAATATTCTTAAAAATGCGAATAAAAAAAAAAACGACTACACGGGAATATGGCTAAGTCAACTAAAAATTTCGTTTTTGCATCCATATCTCAGATTTCAATATTCTTAAAAATGCGAATAAAAAAAAAATCGACTAGACGGGAATATGGCTAAGTCAACTAAAAATTTCGTTTTTGCATCCATATCTCAGATTTCAATATTCTTAAAAATGCGAATAAAAAAAAAATCGACTAGACGGGAATATGGCTAAGTCAACTAAAAATTTCGTTTTTGCATCCATATCTCAGATTTCAATATTCTTAAAAATGGAAATGAAGGAATATGGCTAAGTCAACTAAAAATTTCGTTTTTGCATACTGGAATTTTGTGGAATTATCGGGAGATAGATAAAGGATGGGACTTACTTGTAAATCTCTATGGAGCTGGTTCTAATTTGTCTCCCTGGATCCACCAATTCACTCGCGACGCAGAATTATGTAACAAAACACTTGCTGACACTCGCGTTAAAGGAATTCTTTGTTTTTTATTAGCGGGATTTAATTATAATTATTTTCTTAATTAATATAAGCGGTAGTAATGCGGATTTACAGCGACGGCAGAGCACCGTGTTCGGCTCCAATAAGCGCAACAGTCGTTCTGACGAATTAGACTGTAGAGATATCTTCTTTCTCACTCGTGCCTAGAGATAGATTGGGAAGGAGAAAAGGAAAGGATATCTTTTTTGATAATTTATCACAGTGTGCGTGTTTATGTGCGTGAGTACATTTAAACGGCGCTAACATTGCCGCCCGGGCTGAAGCGATGCCTTTAGGAAACTCAATAGAAAATATAAATGTAGAATTTAAGCGAACGTAAGATAACGTTAAAGAACGATTAAGTTTAGTTTTTATGATAGGTAGATTATTTACAAAAAAAAACAAAAAAAATATGTAAAGAACGGAAGAATTGAATTACTGAAGTGGCAGAGGGCAGAGTCGTACAACAGGTCTCACATAGCTACCCGTTTGTGTCTTAACTTTGACAGTACGTATAACTCCGTCTCTACCGGGGTAGAGTTCCTCGATAACTGCGAGAGGCCAACTAAGCGGCGGAGAATTGTCTTCTCGTATAATGACGATACAGCCTTTCTCGACAGGATTCGAAGGAGAGTTCCACTTCTGTCTACTTTGAAGAGATGTCAAGTATTCCTGACTCCATCTCTGCCAATAGGATTGGACAAGCTTGTTTAATAGCTCATAGCGATTGAGTCTATTTTCAGGAACATTCGAGATATCTTCAGCGGGTAAATATTTAAGAGGAGTGATGTTTAAAAAGTGCGATGGAGTTAAAGCGGTGAGTTCTGCAGGATCAGAACTTAGCACACATAAAGGACGGCTATTCATTAGACCTTCAATTTGAATTAAAACGGTATTAAATTCTTCATACGTTAGAATTTGATTTCCAATCACGCGTTTCAAATGATTTTTAACTGCTTTTATATTACTCTCCCATATTCCACCGAAATGTGGGGCATAAGGGGGGTTATGTTTAAATTGAATGCGTAAGTTTGTTAAATTTTGGTCTATGTATTTATTATGAGCGTCACTTTGTAGAAATGTGTAAAGTTCATCAAGCTTTCGTCTTGCACCGACGAAATTCGTACCACCATCACTTAAGATAAGTGACACTGGTCCGCGTCTACTAATAAAGCGCTTGAACGCGTTTAAAAATATTTCAGAACTAAGGTCTGATACTAGTTCCAAGTGTAACGCTTTAGTAGTTAAACAAATAAAGAGGCATAAATAAGCCTTTGTGGTTTTTACTCCACGGCGACGATATGGAGTTACGAAGAAAGGACCTCCGTAATCCACTCCTGTGAAAACAAAGCTTTTTACTTCGCTGACACGAAAGTGAGGTAAATCGCCCATCATAGGAAAAGTATTTGAGGGATTTGTTTTGAAACAAATATTACATTTTTGAATGCGTTTTCGAATCATGTTGCGCGCGGAAAGTATCCAAAAATGTTGTCTAATTAAAGCTAATAATAGGCTTGCGCCAGCGTGTAAGTTTTTAGTATGATAGCAATCGACTATTAAATGAACAATACGATCTTTCGAGGGTAGAACGATTGGATGCTTTTGCGTAGCACTGAGTTGCGATTGATTTAAGCGACCACCAACGCGAATGACATTAGCGGCATCCACATATGCATTTAATTTGCGTAAAGCGTTAGAGTTGGTATTCATAGAATGATGGCGTTGTATGTAACGAAAGATGAAATTTTCTGTAATTTCTAAATCATTGACCGAAATAGAACCACGTGATTTTACAATATTCGAAAAACGTAAAACATATACAGAAACGCGTAAGAATTTATTATAATTTGACATTCTATTTGCCACATCATATATCACGTCGGTTTGCGCGTCATCATTTGACTGAACGTGAAGAGACACGGCCTTTAATTCGGAAAGCTCATCGTTTGAGCTTACAGCAGCGTCGAAAAATTTGATAGGCCACTCTTGTATCGGACGAGTGAGCCATGATGGTCCGAAATAATAAAGGTCATTGTCAATTAGTTGACTTGGCATAATAGGACGCGAAATTATATCCGCGGGATTTTGCGCACCCGGAACGTGAAGCCAATGTTCCGCTGGTAAATTCTCATTTATTGCAGCAATGCGATTTGCAACGAAAGTTTTGAATTTATAAGGAGCTGCGCGGATCCATGAAAGAGTTACCGTAGAGTCTGTAAAAGCAATAATATTGCTTATTTTAACACGTTCGCGGATAGTGTCTCGGACGCACACTATCAAATTCGAGAGTAATAGCGCTGCACAAAGTTCGAGTCTCGCAAGGGACACATATTTCGGCGTAGCCACTCTCGACTTTGAACATAACAACGTGACATGACCTTCGTCATTGTCGTCATTACTAACTCGAATATATAGGACAGCGCCATAACATTTTTCACTGGCGTCAGCGAAACCGACTAGTGTTACATTCGGACGAGATCGTGAAATACCTACATGACGCGGTATTTTTAATTGTCCGAGTAAATGAAGTTCGCTTTTGAATTGCTGCCACTGTTTTTCGATGTAAGTGGGGACGTCGTCATCCCAGTCCAGGTTCTGTTTCCAGCACTCTTGGACCAATAGTTTCAGTAATTCTGGAGTAGAATCTAACTTCTTTTCTAACTGGAGTAAGCGTGCCTTGGCTCGTGTTTCTGAACGGCCAAGTTCAGTTGGATCAGATTTGAAAGGAAGCGTTACGGTGTATCGTCCGGTTGCGTCGCGTGCAAAAGTCTCTTCAAAAATGCGTTCAGATGCTGCGTCATCAGGACTTAAATGTTTTCTAATTGGAACGTTCTCTAACTCCCAGAAGCGTTGCGTTAGACTTTCTAAAGAAGGATTTTCACTCATAGCGTGAAGTGAGCGGTCATTGAAAATAGGCTGAGCATTGCATGCAGCTCTTCCCATAATGACATAACCTAATGAAGTCTCTACACCGACTACCGACGAGGTTGGTGACATAACTTTGCCATTTCCTAACAAGAACGGGAATAATTCGTTACTGATTAATAAATCGATATCAGCAGGCATATGGTACTCATCATCAGCTAAAGGTAAGCCGAGCAAGTGTTGTAATTCGTCAGTATTTATAATAGCGTTCGGTATTTTATTCGAAATTGTATCAATAACTCTTGCATTTATCGTATACCTACAGCGTGCGTCAAAGCGGGAATAAATTGTAAATTTAGCGAAGCCCAGCACAGACTTTTCTGTGTTTCCAATACCTCGTATTGTTGTAGGCGCGTCTACAATATTAACTTTGAGGCGATTACAACATGCTTTTGTAATAAAATGACTCGTTGAGCCACTGTCTAAGAACGCTCTAATTTTTAAACGCTCACCAGCGTCGTTATACGCGTAAACAATAGCACTTGGTAATAAAACAATTGAATTATTATAAATGTGCGGACGCGTAGCAGTAAAAGCAACATTGTTTTGCGTTGAAGGCGGGGAGTTCGAATTCACCGGTTTCAAAGCAGGTGATTCGCGCGGCAGCATTGCCGAGGGGTGAGGCGAGGAGTTAACGTTGTCAGATAAGACGCGTGCCTGTGTACTAGAAAGATCGGGTTCGATTCTCGGTGAATCTAAATGCAACTTTGTATGATGCATGCGTTGGCAAACTGCACATCTATTTTGAGACTTACAGGTTTTTATATTATGAAAGCCCAGGCAGTTGGTGCACAGGTTATGATTTCTCACAAAATTGTTCCTATGATAAGGATTCAAAAGAAGAAACGAATCGCATTTGTACAGGGGGTGAACGCTATCATTTTTGCAAAACGCACATTTTGGAAAATTATTATTGTTGTTGACAAAAAAAGATTGCGCTGTGAATTTTGGATTTTTATTTTGAGACTTATAAGAGGTATTATTTTGTGAAGCGTTGGACTGATTATAAGTTTTATTTTTATTGTAGTTTGAAGTATTAGCTTGTTGTTTAATTTGAGAAGACCCAGCATTACGAAGCGTGTAGATTTTATTTTGTTCCTTTACGAATTTAATCAAGGATCCAAAAGTAGGTATCTTCTCATCGCGTTGTGATTGTTCGAAAAGCGCTACGGTTTCTTTATCTAGTTTTGATAAGGCGAGATGAGTGAACATGAAATCAGCCAAGTCATCTATCTTGAGCTGATTCAAAGCGGCGTATGCAGTGTAGAACTGTTCGAGAAACGTATCTAAAGCGTCGAGCGTGGGAGATTGACTGCACTTAAAATTAAGAATTTGTTCTATATATAAAGTAGCGAGGGTACGTTTATCTTGGTACTTTTCTATTAGAGCATTCCAAAGTATATCGTAGTTGCTTGCAATTGGCGGTATGCCGGCGCATACTGAAAGTGCTTTTCCAGAAAGTTTACCAATTAAATACTGCACCTTTTCAGCATCCGACAGATGACGGTTTTTATGGATTAGGCTGTTAAAATTTTCATAGAACAAAACCCATTTATTAGGCGAACCATCAAAACTCATCAACTCCAGAGTAGGTAGTTTACGGTTAAAAGTATCGAAATGACTAGTTTCTGGTTTTTGAATCGCGGCAGCTGTGAGCCCTGTTTGGACGGCCTTTATATGACAGTATAGTTCGTCAAAAGCTATAAGAGACTTAAATTCTGGTTGGGCACTCGGGTCACGGTCTAATATAGCAATATTCAAAACCTCTGTCACCTCGTTGAATTCTTTGCGAACATTTTCTAATGATTGTATGCGTATGAGAAATTGGTTTCTTTTCACTTCATCCTCTACTTGTTCACTTAAATCGTACAATGATTGAATAATCGCAAACAAACTTTGTTTTTTGTATGTCAATATTGAAACGCGATTCTTCAATTCCACATCTGCAGATGTATTAGATTTAGGCATTTTGATTATTTTTGATAAAGTTTATTTTAAAATTATTATATTTTTTGGCGTTAGAGCCTTTTGCGATAGACTCGTAATGCAGCTAGCTGTCAATCAAACCTTGAGTATTTGAATGCGCCGAGCGGCAGCGTGCGGTGTGTATTATTGGCACAATTTTGAGAATGTACTGTTTATGTAAAAATATTTATTCTTAAATATGAGTATTACAATAGCGGCCTTAGAATGTGGTGAAATATATTGTGTCTGAAAAGGACTTCAGGACTCCGGTATGAAGGACCATGGAATTTTGTGGAATTATCGGGAGATAGATAAAGGATGGGACTTACTTGTAAATCTCTATGGAGCTGGTTCTAGTTGTCTCCCTGGATCCACCAATTCACTCGCGACGCAGAATTATGTAACAAAACACTTGTTGACACTCGCGTTAAAGGAATTCTTTGTTTTTATTAGCGGGATTTAATTATAATTATTTTCTTAATTAATATAAGCGGTAGTAATGCGGATTTACAGCGACGGTAGAGTACCGTGTTCGGCTCCAATAAGCGCAGCAGTCGTTCTGACGAATTAGACTGTAGAGATATCTTCTTTCTCACTCGTGCCTAGAGATAGATTGGGAAGGAGAAAAGGAAAGGATATCTTTTTTGATAATTTATCACAGTGTGCGTGTTTATGTGCGTGAGTACATTTAAACGGCGCTAACACATCCATATCTCAGATTTCAATATTCTTAAAAATGCGAATAAAAAAAAAATCGACTAGACGGGAATATGGCTAAGTCAACTAAAATTTTCGTTTTTGCATCCATATCTCAGATTTCAATATTCTTAAAAATGCGAATAAAAAAAAAATCGACTACACGGGAATATGGCTAAGTCAACTAAAAATTTCGTTTTTGCATCCATATCTCAGATTTCAATATTCTTAAAAATGCGAATAAAAAAAAAATCGACTACACGGGAATATGGCTAAGTCAACTAAAAATTTCGTTTTTGCATCCATATCTCAGATTTCAATATTCTTAAAAATGCGAATAAAAAAAAAATCGACTACACGGGAATATGGCTAAGTCAACTAAAAATTTCGTTTTTGCATCCATATCTCAGATTTCAATATTCTTAAAAATGCGAATAAAAAAAAAATCGACTACACGGGAATATGGCTAAGTCAACTAAAATTTTCGTTTTTGCATCCATATCTCAGATTTCAATATTCTTAAAAATGCGAATAAAAAAAAAATCGACTAGACGGGAATATGGCTAAGTCAACTAAAAATTTCGTTTTTGCATCCATATCTCAGATTTCAATATTCTTAAAAATGCGAATAAAAAAAAAATCGACTAGACGGGAATATGGCTAAGTCAACTAAAAATTTCGTTTTTGCATCCATATCTCAGATTTCAATATTCTTAAAAATGCGAATAAAAAAAAAATCGACTAGACGGGAATATGGCTAAGTCAACTAAAAATTTCGTTTTTGCATCCATATCTCAGATTTCAATATTCTTAAAAATGCGAATAAAAAAAAAATCGACTACACGGGAATATGGCTAAGTCAACTAAAAATTTCGTTTTTGCATCCATATCTCAGATTTCAATATTCTTAAAAATGCGAATAAAAAAAAAATCGACTACACGGGAATATGGCTAAGTCAACTAAAAATTTCGTTTTTGCATCCATATCTCAGATTTCAATATTCTTAAAAATGCGAATAAAAAAAAAATCGACTAGACGGGAATATGGCTAAGTCAACTAAAAATTTCGTTTTTGCATCCATATCTCAGATTTCAATATTCTTAAAAATGCGAATAAAAAAAAAATCGACTAGACGGGAATATGGCTAAGTCAACTAAAAATTTCGTTTTTGCATCCATATCTCAGATTTCAATATTCTTAAAAATGCGAATAAAAAAAAAATCGACTACACGGGAATATGGCTAAGTCAACTAAAAATTTCGTTTTTGCATCCATATCTCAGATTTCAATATTCTTAAAAATGCGAATAAAAAAAAAATCGACTACACGGGAATATGGCTAAGTCAACTAAAAATTTCGTTTTTGCATCCATATCTCAGATTTCAATATTCTTAAAAATGCGAATAAAAAAAAAATCGACTAGACGGGAATATGGCTAAGTCAACTAAAAATTTCGTTTTTGCATCCATATCTCAGATTTCAATATTCTTAAAAATGCGAATAAAAAAAAAATCGACTAGACGGGAATATGGCTAAGTCAACTAAAAATTTCGTTTTTGCATCCATATCTCAGATTTCAATATTCTTAAAAATGCGAATAAAAAAAAAATCGACTACACGGGAATATGGCTAAGTCAACTAAAAATTTCGTTTTTGCATCCATATCTCAGATTTCAATATTCTTAAAAATGCGAATAAAAAAAAAATCGACTACACGGGAATATGGCTAAGTCAACTAAAAATTTCGTTTTTGCATCCATATCTCAGATTTCAATATTCTTAAAAATGCGAATAAAAAAAAAATCGACTACACGGGAATATGGCTAAGTCAACTAAAAATTTCGTTTTTGCATCCATATCTCAGATTTCAATATTCTTAAAAATGCGAATAAAAAAAAAATCGACTAGACGGGAATATGGCTAAGTCAACTAAAAATTTCGTTTTTGCATCCATATCTCAGATTTCAATATTCTTAAAAATGCGAATAAAAAAAAAATCGACTAGACGGGAATATGGCTAAGTCAACTAAAAATTTCGTTTTTGCATCCATATCTCAGATTTCAATATTCTTAAAAATGCGAATAAAAAAAAAATCGACTACACGGGAATATGGCTAAGTCAACTAAAAATTTCGTTTTTGCATCCATATCTCAGATTTCAATATTCTTAAAAATGCGAATAAAAAAAAAATCGACTACACGGGAATATGGCTAAGTCAACTAAAAATTTCGTTTTTGCATCCATATCTCAGATTTCAATATTCTTAAAAATGCGAATAAAAAAAAAATCGACTAGACGGGAATATGGCTAAGTCAACTAAAAATTTCGTTTTTGCATCCATATCTCAGATTTCAATATTCTTAAAAATGCGAATAAAAAAAAAATCGACTACACGGGAATATGGCTAAGTCAACTAAAAATTTCGTTTTTGCATCCATATCTCAGATTTCAATATTCTTAAAAATGCGAATAAAAAAAAAATCGACTACACGGGAATATGGCTAAGTCAACTAAAAATTTCGTTTTTGCATCCATATCTCAGATTTCAATATTCTTAAAAATGCGAATAAAAAAAAAATCGACTACACGGGAATATGGCTAAGTCAACTAAAAATTTCGTTTTTGCATCCATATCTCAGATTTCAATATTCTTAAAAATGCGAATAAAAAAAAAATCGACTACACGGGAATATGGCTAAGTCAACTAAAAATTTCGTTTTTGCATCCATATCTCAGATTTCAATATTCTTAAAAATGCGAATAAAAAAAAAATCGACTAGACGGGAATATGGCTAAGTCAACTAAAAATTTCGTTTTTGCATCCATATCTCAGATTTCAATATTCTTAAAAATGCGAATAAAAAAAAAATCGACTACACGGGAATATGGCTAAGTCAACTAAAAATTTCGTTTTTGCATCCATATCTCAGATTTCAATATTCTTAAAAATGCGAATAAAAAAAAAATCGACTACACGGGAATATGGCTAAGTCAACTAAAAATTTCGTTTTTGCATCCATATCTCAGATTTCAATATTCTTAAAAATGCGAATAAAAAAAAAATCGACTAGACGGGAATATGGCTAAGTCAACTAAAAATTTCGTTTTTGCATCCATATCTCAGATTTCAATATTCTTAAAAATGCGAATAAAAAAAAAATCGACTACACGGGAATATGGCTAAGTCAACTAAAAATTTCGTTTTTGCATCCATATCTCAGATTTCAATATTCTTAAAAATGCGAATAAAAAAAAAATCGACTACACGGGAATATGGCTAAGTCAACTAAAAATTTCGTTTTTGCATCCATATCTCAGATTTCAATATTCTTAAAAATGCGAATAAAAAAAAAATCGACTAGACGGGAATATGGCTAAGTCAACTAAAAATTTCGTTTTTGCATCCATATCTCAGATTTCAATATTCTTAAAAATGCGAATAAAAAAAAAATCGACTACACGGGAATATGGCTAAGTCAACTAAAAATTTCGTTTTTGCATCCATATCTCAGATTTCAATATTCTTAAAAATGCGAATAAAAAAAAAATCGACTACACGGGAATATGGCTAAGTCAACTAAAAATTTCGTTTTTGCATCCATATCTCAGATTTCAATATTCTTAAAAATGCGAATAAAAAAAAAATCGACTACACGGGAATATGGCTAAGTCAACTAAAAATTTCGTTTTTGCATCCATATCTCAGATTTCAATATTCTTAAAAATGCGAATAAAAAAAAAATCGACTAGACGGGAATATGGCTAAGTCAACTAAAAATTTCGTTTTTGCATCCATATCTCAGATTTCAATATTCTTAAAAATGCGAATAAAAAAAAAATCGACTACACGGGAATATGGCTAAGTCAACTAAAAATTTCGTTTTTGCATCCATATCTCAGATTTCAATATTCTTAAAAATGCGAATAAAAAAAAAATCGACTAGACGGGAATATGGCTAAGTCAACTAAAAATTTCGTTTTTGCATCCATATCTCAGATTTCAATATTCTTAAAAATGCGAATAAAAAAAAAATCGACTAGACGGGAATATGGCTAAGTCAACTAAAAATTTCGTTTTTGCATCCATATCTCAGATTTCAATATTCTTAAAAATGCGAATAAAAAAAAAATCGACTACACGGGAATATGGCTAAGTCAACTAAAAATTTCGTTTTTGCATCCATATCTCAGATTTCAATATTCTTAAAAATGCGAATAAAAAAAAAATCGACTACACGGGAATATGGCTAAGTCAACTAAAAATTTCGTTTTTGCATCCATATCTCAGATTTCAATATTCTTAAAAATGCGAATAAAAAAAAAATCGACTACACGGGAATATGGCTAAGTCAACTAAAAATTTCGTTTTTGCATCCATATCTCAGATTTCAATATTCTTAAAAATGCGAATAAAAAAAAAATCGACTACACGGGAATATGGCTAAGTCAACTAAAAATTTCGTTTTTGCATCCATATCTCAGATTTCAATATTCTTAAAAATGCGAATAAAAAAAAAATCGACTACACGGGAATATGGCTAAGTCAACTAAAAATTTCGTTTTTGCATCCATATCTCAGATTTCAATATTCTTAAAAATGCGAATAAAAAAAAAATCGACTAGACGGGAATATGGCTAAGTCAACTAAAAATTTCGTTTTTGCATCCATATCTCAGATTTCAATATTCTTAAAAATGCGAATAAAAAAAAAATCGACTACACGGGAATATGGCTAAGTCAACTAAAAATTTCGTTTTTGCATCCATATCTCAGATTTCAATATTCTTAAAAATGCGAATAAAAAAAAAATCGACTACACGGGAATATGGCTAAGTCAACTAAAAATTTCGTTTTTGCATCCATATCTCAGATTTCAATATTCTTAAAAATGCGAATAAAAAAAAAATCGACTACACGGGAATATGGCTAAGTCAACTAAAAATTTCGTTTTTGCATCCATATCTCAGATTTCAATATTCTTAAAAATGCGAATAAAAAAAAAATCGACTACACGGGAATATGGCTAAGTCAACTAAAAATTTCGTTTTTGCATCCATATCTCAGATTTCAATATTCTTAAAAATGCGAATAAAAAAAAAATCGACTAGACGGGAATATGGCTAAGTCAACTAAAATTTTCGTTTTTGCATCCATATCTCAGATTTCAATATTCTTAAAAATGCGAATAAAAAAAAAATCGACTACACGGGAATATGGCTAAGTCAACTAAAAATTTCGTTTTTGCATCCATATCTCAGATTTCAATATTCTTAAAAATGCGAATAAAAAAAAAATCGACTACACGGGAATATGGCTAAGTCAACTAAAAATTTCGTTTTTGCATCCATATCTCAGATTTCAATATTCTTAAAAATGCGAATAAAAAAAAAATCGACTAGACGGGAATATGGCTAAGTCAACTAAAAATTTCGTTTTTGCATCCATATCTCAGATTTCAATATTCTTAAAAATGCGAATAAAAAAAAAATCGACTAGACGGGAATATGGCTAAGTCAACTAAAAATTTCGTTTTTGCATCCATATCTCAGATTTCAATATTCTTAAAAATGCGAATAAAAAAAAAATCGACTACACGGGAATATGGCTAAGTCAACTAAAAATTTCGTTTTTGCATCCATATCTCAGATTTCAATATTCTTAAAAATGCGAATAAAAAAAAAATCGACTACACGGGAATATGGCTAAGTCAACTAAAAATTTCGTTTTTGCATCCATATCTCAGATTTCAATATTCTTAAAAATGCGAATAAAAAAAAAATCGACTAGACGGGAATATGGCTAAGTCAACTAAAAATTTCGTTTTTGCATCCATATCTCAGATTTCAATATTCTTAAAAATGCGAATAAAAAAAAAATCGACTAGACGGGAATATGGCTAAGTCAACTAAAAATTTCGTTTTTGCATCCATATCTCAGATTTCAATATTCTTAAAAATGCGAATAAAAAAAAAATCGACTAGACGGGAATATGGCTAAGTCAACTAAAAATTTCGTTTTTGCATCCATATCTCAGATTTCAATATTCTTAAAAATGCGAATAAAAAAAAAATCGACTACACGGGAATATGGCTAAGTCAACTAAAAATTTCGTTTTTGCATCCATATCTCAGATTTCAATATTCTTAAAAATGCGAATAAAAAAAAAATCGACTACACGGGAATATGGCTAAGTCAACTAAAAATTTCGTTTTTGCATCCATATCTCAGATTTCAATATTCTTAAAAATGCGAATAAAAAAAAAATCGACTACACGGGAATATGGCTAAGTCAACTAAAAATTTCGTTTTTGCATCCATATCTCAGATTTCAATATTCTTAAAAATGCGAATAAAAAAAAAATCGACTAGACGGGAATATGGCTAAGTCAACTAAAAATTTCGTTTTTGCATCCATATCTCAGATTTCAATATTCTTAAAAATGCGAATAAAAAAAAAATCGACTAGACGGGAATATGGCTAAGTCAACTAAAAATTTCGTTTTTGCATCCATATCTCAGATTTCAATATTCTTAAAAATGCGAATAAAAAAAAAATCGACTAGACGGGAATATGGCTAAGTCAACTAAAAATTTCGTTTTTGCATCCATATCTCAGATTTCAATATTCTTAAAAATGCGAATAAAAAAAAAATCGACTAGACGGGAATATGGCTAAGTCAACTAAAAATTTCGTTTTTGCATCCATATCTCAGATTTCAATATTCTTAAAAATGCGAATAAAAAAAAAATCGACTACACGGGAATATGGCTAAGTCAACTAAAAATTTCGTTTTTGCATCCATATCTCAGATTTCAATATTCTTAAAAATGCGAATAAAAAAAAAATCGACTACACGGGAATATGGCTAAGTCAACTAAAAATTTCGTTTTTGCATCCATATCTCAGATTTCAATATTCTTAAAAATGCGAATAAAAAAAAAATCGACTACACGGGAATATGGCTAAGTCAACTAAAAATTTCGTTTTTGCATCCATATCTCAGATTTCAATATTCTTAAAAATGCGAATAAAAAAAAAATCGACTAGACGGGAATATGGCTAAGTCAACTAAAAATTTCGTTTTTGCATCCATATCTCAGATTTCAATATTCTTAAAAATGCGAATAAAAAAAAAATCGACTACACGGGAATATGGCTAAGTCAACTAAAAATTTCGTTTTTGCATCCATATCTCAGATTTCAATATTCTTAAAAATGCGAATAAAAAAAAAATCGACTACACGGGAATATGGCTAAGTCAACTAAAAATTTCGTTTTTGCATCCATATCTCAGATTTCAATATTCTTAAAAATGCGAATAAAAAAAAAATCGACTAGACGGGAATATGGCTAAGTCAACTAAAAATTTCGTTTTTGCATCCATATCTCAGATTTCAATATTCTTAAAAATGCGAATAAAAAAAAAATCGACTACACGGGAATATGGCTAAGTCAACTAAAAATTTCGTTTTTGCATCCATATCTCAGATTTCAATATTCTTAAAAATGCGAATAAAAAAAAAATCGACTAGACGGGAATATGGCTAAGTCAACTAAAAATTTCGTTTTTGCATCCATATCTCAGATTTCAATATTCTTAAAAATGCGAATAAAAAAAAAATCGACTAGACGGGAATATGGCTAAGTCAACTAAAAATTTCGTTTTTGCATCCATATCTCAGATTTCAATATTCTTAAAAATGCGAATAAAAACAAAATCGACTACACGGGAATATGGCTAAGTCAACTAAAAATTTCGTTTTTGCATCCATATCTCAGATTTCAATATTCTTAAAAATGCGAATAAAAAAAAAATCGACTACACGGGAATATGGCTAAGTCAACTAAAAATTTCGTTTTTGCATCCATATCTCAGATTTCAATATTCTTAAAAATGCGAATAAAAAAAAAATCGACTACACGGGAATATGGCTAAGTCAACTAAAAATTTCGTTTTTGCATCCATATCTCAGATTTCAATATTCTTAAAAATGCGAATAAAAAAAAAATCGACTAGACGGGAATATGGCTAAGTCAACTAAAAATTTCGTTTTTGCATCCATATCTCAGATTTCAATATTCTTAAAAATGCGAATAAAAAAAAATCGACTACACGGGAATATGGCTAAGTCAACTAAAAATTTCGTTTTTGCATCCATATCTCAGATTTCAATATTCTTAAAAATGCGAATAAAAAAAAAATCGACTACACGGGAATATGGCTAAGTCAACTAAAAATTTCGTTTTTGCATCCATATCTCAGATTTCAATATTCTTAAAAATGCGAATAAAAAAAAAATCGACTACACGGGAATATGGCTAAGTCAACTAAAAATTTCGTTTTTGCATCCATATCTCAGATTTCAATATTCTTAAAAATGCGAATAAAAAAAAAATCGACTACACGGGAATATGGCTAAGTCAACTAAAAATTTCGTTTTTGCATCCATATCTCAGATTTCAATATTCTTAAAAATGCGAATAAAAAAAAAATCGACTAGACGGGAATATGGCTAAGTCAACTAAAAATTTCGTTTTTGCATCCATATCTCAGATTTCAATATTCTTAAAAATGCGAATAAAAAAAAAATCGACTACACGGGAATATGGCTAAGTCAACTAAAAATTTCGTTTTTGCATCCATATCTCAGATTTCAATATTCTTAAAAATGCGAATAAAAAAAAAATCGACTACACGGGAATATGGCTAAGTCAACTAAAAATTTCGTTTTTGCATCCATATCTCAGATTTCAATATTCTTAAAAATGCGAATAAAAAAAAAATCGACTACACGGGAATATGGCTAAGTCAACTAAAAATTTCGTTTTTGCATCCATATCTCAGATTTCAATATTCTTAAAAATGCGAATAAAAAAAAAATCGACTAGACGGGAATATGGCTAAGTCAACTAAAAATTTCGTTTTTGCATCCATATCTCAGATTTCAATATTCTTAAAAATGCGAATAAAAAAAAAATCGACTACACGGGAATATGGCTAAGTCAACTAAAAATTTCGTTTTTGCATCCATATCTCAGATTTCAATATTCTTAAAAATGCGAATAAAAAAAAAATCGACTACACGGGAATATGGCTAAGTCAACTAAAAATTTCGTTTTTGCATCCATATCTCAGATTTCAATATTCTTAAAAATGCGAATAAAAAAAAAATCGACTACACGGGAATATGGCTAAGTCAACTAAAAATTTCGTTTTTGCATCCATATCTCAGATTTCAATATTCTTAAAAATGCGAATAAAAAAAAAATCGACTACACGGGAATATGGCTAAGTCAACTAAAAATTTCGTTTTTGCATCCATATCTCAGATTTCAATATTCTTAAAAATGCGAATAAAAAAAAAATCGACTAGACGGGAATATGGCTAAGTCAACTAAAAATTTCGTTTTTGCATCCATATCTAAGATTTCAATATTCTTAAAAATGCGAATAAAAAAAAAATCGACTACACGGGAATATGGCTAAGTCAACTAAAAATTTCGTTTTTGCATCCATATCTCAGATTTCAATATTCTTAAAAATGCGAATAAAAAAAAAATCGACTACACGGGAATATGGCTAAGTCAACTAAAAATTTCGTTTTTGCATCCATATCTCAGATTTCAATATTCTTAAAAATGCGAATAAAAAAAAAATCGACTAGACGGGAATATGGCTAAGTCAACTAAAAATTTCGTTTTTGCATCCATATCTCAGATTTCAATATTCTTAAAAATGCGAATAAAAAAAAAATCGACTAGACGGGAATATGGCTAAGTCAACTAAAAATTTCGTTTTTGCATCCATATCTCAGATTTCAATATTCTTAAAAATGCGAATAAAAAAAAAATCGACTAGACGGGAATATGGCTAAGTCAACTAAAAATTTCGTTTTTGCATCCATATCTCAGATTTCAATATTCTTAAAAATGCGAATAAAAAAAAAATCGACTAGACGGGAATATGGCTAAGTCAACTAAAAATTTCGTTTTTGCATCCATATCTCAGATTTCAATATTCTTAAAAATGCGAATAAAAAAAAAATCGACTAGACGGGAATATGGCTAAGTCAACTAAAAATTTCGTTTTTGCATCCATATCTCAGATTTCAATATTCTTAAAAATGCGAATAAAAAAAAAATCGACTACACGGGAATATGGCTAAGTCAACTAAAAATTTCGTTTTTGCATCCATATCTCAGATTTCAATATTCTTAAAAATGCGAATAAAAAAAAAATCGACTACACGGGAATATGGCTAAGTCAACTAAAAATTTCGTTTTTGCATCCATATCTCAGATTTCAATATTCTTAAAAATGCGAATAAAAAAAAAATCGACTACACGGGAATATGGCTAAGTCAACTAAAAATTTCGTTTTTGCATCCATATCTCAGATTTCAATATTCTTAAAAATGCGAATAAAAAAAAAATCGACTACACGGGAATATGGCTAAGTCAACTAAAAATTTCGTTTTTGCATCCATATCTCAGATTTCAATATTCTTAAAAATGCGAATAAAAAAAAAATCGACTAGACGGGAATATGGCTAAGTCAACTAAAAATTTCGTTTTTGCATCCATATCTCAGATTTCAATATTCTTAAAAATGCGAATAAAAACAAAATCGACTACACGGGAATATGGCTAAGTCAACCTTCAAATTTCGTTTTTGCATCCATATCTCAGATTTCAATATTCTTAAAAATGCGAATAAAAAAAAAATCGACTACACGGGAATATGGCTAAGTCAACTAAAAATTTCGTTTTTGCATCCATATCTCAGATTTCAATATTCTTAAAAATGCGAATAAAAAAAAAATCGACTAGACGGGAATATGGCTAAGTCAACTAAAAATTTCGTTTTTGCATCCATATCTCAGATTTCAATATTCTTAAAAATGCGAATAAAAAAAAAATCGACTAGACGGGAATATGGCTAAGTCAACTAAAATTTTCGTTTTTGCATCCATATCTCAGATTTCAATATTCTTAAAAATGCGAATAAAAAAAAAATCGACTACACGGGAATATGGCTAAGTCAACTAAAAATTTCGTTTTTGCATCCATATCTCAGATTTCAATATTCTTAAAAATGCGAATAAAAAAAAAATCGACTACACGGGAATATGGCTAAGTCAACTAAAAATTTCGTTTTTGCATCCATATCTCAGATTTCAATATTCTTAAAAATGCGAATAAAAAAAAAATCGACTAGACGGGAATATGGCTAAGTCAACTAAAAATTTCGTTTTTGCATCCATATCTCAGATTTCAATATTCTTAAAAATGCGAATAAAAAAAAAATCGACTACACGGGAATATGGCTAAGTCAACTAAAAATTTCGTTTTTGCATCCATATCTCAGATTTCAATATTCTTAAAAATGCGAATAAAAAAAAAATCGACTAGACGGGAATATGGCTAAGTCAACTAAAAATTTCGTTTTTGCATCCATATCTCAGATTTCAATATTCTTAAAAATGCGAATAAAAAAAAAATCGACTACACGGGAATATGGCTAAGTCAACTAAAAATTTCGTTTTTGCATCCATATCTCAGATTTCAATATTCTTAAAAATGCGAATAAAAAAAAAATCGACTACACGGGAATATGGCTAAGTCAACTAAAAATTTCGTTTTTGCATCCATATCTCAGATTTCAATATTCTTAAAAATGCGAATAAAAAAAAAATCGACTACACGGGAATATGGCTAAGTCAACTAAAAATTTCGTTTTTGCATCCATATCTCAGATTTCAATATTCTTAAAAATGCGAATAAAAAAAAAATCGACTAGACGGGAATATGGCTAAGTCAACTAAAAATTTCGTTTTTGCATCCATATCTCAGATTTCAATATTCTTAAAAATGCGAATAAAAAAAAAATCGACTACACGGGAATATGGCTAAGTCAACTAAAAATTTCGTTTTTGCATCCATATCTCAGATTTCAATATTCTTAAAAATGCGAATAAAAAAAAAATCGACTACACGGGAATATGGCTAAGTCAACTAAAAATTTCGTTTTTGCATCCATATCTCAGATTTCAATATTCTTAAAAATGCGAATAAAAAAAAAATCGACTACACGGGAATATGGCTAAGTCAACTAAAAATTTCGTTTTTGCATCCATATCTCAGATTTCAATATTCTTAAAAATGCGAATAAAAAAAAAATCGACTACACGGGAATATGGCTAAGTCAACTAAAAATTTCGTTTTTGCATCCATATCTCAGATTTCAATATTCTTAAAAATGCGAATAAAAAAAAAATCGACTACACGGGAATATGGCTAAGTCAACTAAAAATTTCGTTTTTGCATCCATATCTCAGATTTCAATATTCTTAAAAATGCGAATAAAAAAAAAATCGACTAGACGGGAATATGGCTAAGTCAACTAAAAATTTCGTTTTTGCATCCATATCTCAGATTTCAATATTCTTAAAAATGCGAATAAAAAAAAATCGACTAGACGGGAATATGGCTAAGTCAACTAAAAATTTCGTTTTTGCATCCATATCTCAGATTTCAATATTCTTAAAAATGCGAATAAAAAAAAAATCGACTACACGGGAATATGGCTAAGTCAACTAAAAATTTCGTTTTTGCATCCATATCTCAGATTTCAATATTCTTAAAAATGCGAATAAAAAAAAAATCGACTACACGGGAATATGGCTAAGTCAACTAAAAATTTCGTTTTTGCATCCATATCTCAGATTTCAATATTCTTAAAAATGCGAATAAAAAAAAAATCGACTACACGGGAATATGGCTAAGTCAACTAAAAATTTCGTTTTTGCATCCATATCTCAGATTTCAATATTCTTAAAAATGCGAATAAAAAAAAAATCGACTAGACGGGAATATGGCTAAGTCAACTAAAAATTTCGTTTTTGCATCCATATCTCAGATTTCAATATTCTTAAAAATGCGAATAAAAAAAAAATCGACTACACGGGAATATGGCTAAGTCAACTAAAAATTTCGTTTTTGCATCCATATCTCAGATTTCAATATTCTTAAAAATGCGAATAAAAAAAAAATCGACTAGACGGGAATATGGCTAAGTCAACTAAAAATTTCGTTTTTGCATCCATATCTCAGATTTCAATATTCTTAAAAATGCGAATAAAAAAAAAATCGACTACACGGGAATATGGCTAAGTCAACTAAAAATTTCGTTTTTGCATCCATATCTCAGATTTCAATATTCTTAAAAATGCGAATAAAAAAAAATCGACTACACGGGAATATGGCTAAGTCAACTAAAAATTTCGTTTT